>JAJPUD010000038.1:313044-339147 GCA_023553655.1 Myrmecobius fasciatus | reverse complement strand
GAGGAATATCTACAAAAATATAGATTGCCCAGGTTAACAGAAGAGGAAATACATTATTTAAATAGCCCCATATTAGAAAAAGAAATAGAACAAGCTATTAACCAACTCCCTAAGAAAAAATCTCCAGGGCCAGATGGATTTACATGTGAATTCTACCAAACATTCAAAGAACAATTAATTCCAATACTATACAAACTATTTGAAAAAATAGGGACAGAAGGTATACAACCAAATTCCTTCTATGAGTCCGATATGGTGCTGATAGCTAAACCAGGTAGGGTGAAAACAAAGAAAGAAAAAGATAGACCAATTTCCCTAATGAATATTGATGCAAAAATCTTAAATAAGCTATTAGCAATGAGATTACAGAAAGTCATCCCCAGGATAGTACACTATGACCAAGTAGGATTTATGCCAGGGATGCAGGGCTGGTTCAATATTAGGAAAACTATCAGCATAATTAATTATATAAATAACTAAACTAACAAAAACCATATGATTATCTCAATAGATGCAGAAAAAGCATTTGATAAAATCCAACACCCTTTCCTATTAAAAACACTAGAGAGTATAGGAATAAATGGGCTCTTCCTTAAAATGATTAGTAGCATCTCCTTAAAACCATCAGCAAGCATTGTATGTAATGGAGACAAACTAGAACCATTCCCAATAAGATCAGGAGTGAAACAAGGCTGCCCATTGTCACTATTACTATTTAATATTGTATTAGAAATGTTAGCTTTGGCAATAAAAGAAAAAGAGATAAAAGGAATTAGAGTAGGTAATGAAGACTCCAAATTATCACTCTTTGCAGATGACATGATGGTATATTTAGGGAACCCTAGAGACTCAACTACAAAACTAATAGAAACAATTCACAACTTTGGCAAAGTGGCAGGATTCAAAATAAACCCACATAAATCATCAGCATTTTTATATATTACCAACAAAGTTCAGCAGCAAGAGATACAAAAAGAAATTCCATTCAAAATAACGGATGATAGTATAAAATATTTGGGAATCTATCTGCCAAGGAAAAGTCAGAAACTATACAAACTAAACTACAAAACACTTTCCACACAAATAAAATCAGACCTAGTCAGTTGGAAAAACATTAAGTGCTCATGGATAGGCAGAGCGAATATAATAAAAATGACAATACTACCTAAATTAATCTACTTATTTAGTGCCATACCAATCAAACTCCCAAGAAATTATTTTACAGATCTAGAAAAAATAGTAGCAAAGTTCATTTGGAAGAACAAAAGGTCAAGGATTTCAAGGGGATTAATGAAAAAAAAGGCAGATGAAGGTGGCCTTGCTGTACCAGATCTAAAACTATATTATAAAGCAGCGGTCATCAAAACCATTTGGTACTTTCTGAGAACCAGAGCAGTCAATCAATGGCATAGGATAGGATGTCAGGACAATCTAGGTAATAACTTTAGCAATTTAGTGTTTGATAAACCCAAAGACCCCAGCTTTTGGGATAAGTACTCACTATTCGGCAAAAACTGCTGGGAACACCACATACCAAGATAAGATCTAAATGAGTTCAAGATCTAGATTTAAAGAGTGATATTGTAAGCAAGTTAGAGGAAAGCAGTATAGTTTACCTCTCAGACCTGTGGAGATGGAATAAATTTATGTCCAAAGAAGATATGGAACTCCTAATTGAACACCAGATAGATAATTTTGATTATATTAAGTTAAAAAGTTTCTGTACAAACAAAATTAATGCAGACAAGATTAGGAGGGAAGCATCAAATTGGGAAATCATCTTTACATTTAATGGTTCTGATAAAGGCCTCATTTCTAAAATATATAGAGAATTGTCTCATATATATAAGAATTCAAGCCACTCTTCAATAGATAAGTGGTCAAGGGATATGAACAGACAATTTTCAGATGACGAAATTAAAACCATTTCTAGTCATATGAAAAGTTGCTCCAAATCACTATTGATCAGAGAAATGTAAATTAAGACAACTCTGAGGTACCACTACACACCTGTCAGATTGGCTAAAATGACAGGAAAAGACAATGATGAATGTTGGAGGGGATGTGGGAAAGCTGGGACACTGATACATTGTTGGTGGAACTGTGAACGAATCCAACCATTCTAGAGAGCAATTTGGAGCTAGGCTCAAAAAGTTATCAAACTGTGCATACCCTTTGACCCAGCAGTGTTTCTATTGGGCTTATATCCCAAAGAGATCTTAGAGGAGGGAAAGGGACCCACATGTGCAAGAATGTTTGTGGCAGCCCTTTTTGTAGTGACAAGAAAGTGGAAACTGAAGGGATGCCCATCAGTAGGAGAATGGCTGAATAACTTATGGTATATGAATGTTATGGAATATTATTGCTCTGTAAGAAATGACCAGCAAGATGATTTCAGAGAGGCCTGGAGAGACTTGCATGAACTGATGCTGAGTGAAAAGAGCAGAACCAGGAGATCATTATGCACGGCAACAACAATATTATATGATGATCAACTCTGATGGACATGGCTTTCTGCAACAAAGAATTGTCTCAAACCAGTTCCAATTGTTCAGTGAAGAAAGCCATATACACCCAGAGAGAGGGATATGAAATGTGGACTAGAACATAACATTTTTCATGCTCTTTATTGATGTTTACTTGCAGTGTGTTTCCTTTCTCTGATTTTTTTTTCTTGTAGATAGGATTTTTCTTGCACAACAACTTGTCAAGTATTTTATCATTTTTAACATGTAATGGGCTTCCTGCCATCTAGGGGAGGGGAGGGGACTGGGGGTAAAATTTGTAATGGAAAGCTTTGTAAAGATCAATGCTGAGGAACTACCCATACATATGTTATGCAAATAAAAAGCTTAATAAAAAAAATTTAAAAAAAGAAATGTGTCACGTCAGCAGGCAATATGTGGTGACTCACATGGTCTTTAGGCATCTACCACATATTCAGACATCCATCAAGTTGAAGCATCCTGCCTCTATGTGAGTGAATCTTTTTTTTTTCTTGTTTTTTTTAGGTGGCCAGAAGGCTGCTTCAGAAGGGAAAGGTATCAGTCAGATCCCAGGTACATTTTTGTTGTCTTTTGGAAAAAACTAATCCTTGTTGTGTAGAACTTTGATCATTTTACAATTGGGATCCATAAACTTAAAAAAAATTTTTTTTCTAACTGGGATTTGATGTGATTAGTTTGCTTTGTCATTCTATCAATTATATATTCACATATATACATATATAGGTATATATAAATACATATACATATGTATATCTGTATGTATATGTATGTATGTGCACATATATATATATATATATATGTGTGTGTGTGTGTGTATGTATGTGTGATATATACATTATTATGGGAAGAGATTCATTGGTTTCACCAGACTACTCAACGGTCCTTGACACAAAAAAGGCTAAGAACCCTTGCTCTAAGTTATGTGTGGATAGGTTATAAAAAGCTAGGAAATGCCAACAGAAGATAACAAATAGCCTGCCCTTCTCCAATCTTTCAATAGCTGGCCATCCTCCCTCAGCTCTAGAGTGTGGGAGTTACATATCCTTTTCATCTTTCAAGCAGAGAAATATAAGCATTATCAGCTTAAAGCAATTTAAAATAACATTGGAAAAAATAGGGCCTCTCATTGGCTTTGAATCAAATTTAATAGTATCAATTAATAAATCATTTACTACCAAAAAAAAGAAAAAAAAAGAAAAGGTGGCTCTTCTTGATAATGACAATCCCTTTACATATATATATATATATATATATATATATATATATATATATATATACACTTTTGATCTCATATCAGACTGTCCCTTCTAACATCTCTCTGTTTCCCCTAATATTTATTCTCTCCTTTTCCCCCTCTTCCTCCTCTAAACATAACCAAGTCTACCTAGTCTTTAAAAAACCCTCACTAGACCCTAGCATTTTGACTAGTTCTACTCCTATCTATCCCTTCCCTTATCAGCTAAATTCCTTATATAAATTAGGCACTTTTGACTTTTGATCTCTACATTCAACTGACACTGTTCTCTCCAAAGTTATCAAAGATCTCTTAAGCCAAGTTTAATGATCTTTTCTTAGTTCTCACCCTTTTTGTTTCAATGATAACCTTTTTTTTTTATTTTGAAAAGTCTCCCTTTCTGGGTTTTCATGATCAGGTTCCTTATTATCTTCCTACATATAACATTATTTCTTTTCAGTTTTCATCACCTGTTTCTTCATCCATGTCATGCTCACTAGCTTTGGAAATCCTCCAAGGCACTCTCCAGAATCCTCTCCTTTTTTTCCCTATACCAGTTGACACTGGTTTCACTCTCAACTTTCTGCAGATGACTCCAAGATCTATATATGCAGCCCCAGTAAATCATCAGAGCTTTATTAGTTCTATATAGTCAGCTATCTATTGGACATTTTGAACTGGATTCCCATGAACATCTCAACTGCAACATATCTAAAAGAGAACTGAAACAGATCTCAAAACACTTTCATCCTTCCAACTTCTGTATTACAGTTGAGAGAACCACTCTTCTTTCAGATCTCACAATCTTTATTCCTTACTCTTGCTTAACCTACATGTCCAATGCATTGTCATATATTGTTCCTGTGAAGTATTTCTTGGATATATCTTTTTCTCAATTTGTATGTCCCTCATCCTAGTTCAGAGACTCTCATCATCACTCTCCTAAACTATTTCAATAGTCTTTGGTCATAGGATCATAAATCTGATAAATTCTCTTCTTCAGAGATCCATAAAGAGAGGCTGGATGGCCACATGGAAGCAATGCTAGTCTCACAGGTTTAGAGCTAAAAGTGGCCTCAGAAACCACCAAGTCCATTGATCATTTTAAAGCTGAGGAAATTAAGATACAGCTGAAGTGCCTTGTTCATGTTCACCCAATTAATAAATAAAAAAGGAATTTGAACCTACTTATTCCTAGCTCCCCATGCAGTGCTCAATTCTCTAAATGTTGATTCTGAACCTCTTACCCTTTTTAAACATAAATAAGAACCCAGCTAATCAGAGATCTTGCACATCTCTCTCAATATCACATATGGGATCCCTGTGTTCACTCTCTTTGTCCAACTCAGGTGTTCTTAAAATCTGACCCCTTAATTATGGAACTGGCCATAGCATGAATAATTCACATTTTACCAAGTCTTGGCCAAATCAACCTAGATGACCCATTTTACTTACTCTATGGGTATATTTATAGGCCCTCTTGGCAGATTTAAAACTGAGCAAATGACAATTGGGAACAAGTAGTAAAACAAAAGCCAAAGATAATTGTTGTTGATCGATCCAGTTAATGAACTGAAAATGGTCAATGAGATCAGCAAGGAGGGTTAGCTGCAGCAGGGCCATACTCTGAACCCCCTCCAAGGTGCCCTTTAAATACAATGGATCATAGCAATTAACCTTTATCTACCTTCAACTCCAGAAATGGAGGAGACAAGAAAGGGATCATAGTTATTATCATACCTAGCATTTATTCTATAGAGAGCTAGGCAAGATAAAGCCCTGTGTATATAAGCAGGAAAACCTGAGTTCAAATGTGCCCTCAGACACTTTTACTAACCTGAGAAAGTCATTTAACCTTTGTCTGCCTCAGTTTTCTCATCTAGAAAATAAGGATAATAATAGCACCTACCTCCCAGGGTGACTATGAGGATCAAATTAGAAATTTATAAGTGTTTCCCTCATTGCCTCGCACATAGTTGGCATTTAATAAATGCTATTTTATTGCTTTACACAAAGTAGGCATTTAATAAATAGTGTTTTATCTTTTTCCCAACTATCATTCTATCTATCCATCATCTATCTTTCTATCTATCTATCTATCTATCTATCTATCTATCTATCTATCTATCTATGTTTCTATATATGGGGAAAAGAGTGGAAGATAGAGAGAAAGACTTCCTAGAATAGTATCTTTAGCAAATTATGGAATCATGGAATATGAGAGATAGAAAGGACCTCATCAATCATCCAGTCTAATCTATACGTGAAAAAATTAGTGTAGGACCTTATATGAGGCACTTAAACTCAATGGGCTTTATAAAGTGAGGGGGCTGTCTATGAATATGCCTGAGGTCCCTTCTCATTCTAAATCTATTTTCTTTTAACATTTTCCACAAGTGGTCATGTAAGCCTCCAATTGATGACTCCAACGGGAAATGAACTGCAATCTCTCAAGGAAGCTCAATGCATTTTTAGACTGCTTTTCCTCTTAACTGTAGTTGTCTTGTCTCTTAGGAACTCCCTGCTCTGTTCCTGATTCTGCCCTTTGGGGCCAAATAGAACCACTCTTCTCATTCTTCCAAATGACAGCCTTTTAAATACTTGAACATGGATGTTGTGTCTCCCCTGAGTCTTGTCTCCAGGCTTCATTCACAACCCCAGTTCTTTTCACCAATCTTTAAATGAAATGAACTCAAGGCCAAAAATGTGGGGTGGGATGAGATGGTGTTGGAGGTCCCTTATAGCTATAAATTCATGTTGCTATGAACTGTCACCACCCAACCTGTAAATTTGTAAGGTTGGATTGGGTTCTTTCTTGGTTTGTGAAATCAGCTTCTGGAAAAAAGAAATACTTTGGAAATTGGGGAAGTGAGGCCATTTCCAGAGCCTATACCTGGCCCTCTATACAGTCCAAGTCATATGCAGATTCTTACAAACTCCATCCAATGTCATCCACAGCTCTTTACTTCTCAAGCAACATGGATTTTCTTTCCTGGCACATTGGTGGTTAAGTAGCCCACCATTCCACATGCAGCTGTAAAGACCTTAAAATTTGCTTAGCAGCAGCAGTAGTCCCAATAGAGACTCTTTCTCCACCTAAAGGGGATTTAATCCAGTTAGTTTTTTGTTTTGCAGTTTACAGAAAGAAGGTGGAAGGGGGAGGGGGAGAATCACAGCTCCTAAATTTTAAAATAGATTTCACAGTTTCTCTGCTTGACACTGGCTTATCACATCCTTTCCAGATTCTGTTCTTCCTAATAAGTGGCGGCCACCCCCGAGAGGCTGCCTGGGATTCTGTTGCCAGAAATCAGGGTGACCAGTGAGATATTTAACTTTCCCTAACAAGTGGGATCCTCTTCTGAGAAGATACTAGGACTCATATGCCCTGAAGACAGATTTTCCATAATCTATCTCTTACTCATGCTGCCAACCAGCATTTATTAAGCACCTGTTATATTCTAAGGACCATGCTAGCTATTGGAGATAAGACAAAAATTAATCAGTCTCTATTCCTTAAGGAACTTAAATTCTAAACTCAGAGATGATATATAAGAGGTGTGTGCAAATTATCTACAAGACAGATGCAAAGTAGCCTTGGGGAAGATGAGTGTTAAGGAGGTAATAGTATCTTGAGGAAACTAGAGAAAGGCTCTTGAAGAAAGTGGTGGTTGAATTAATAAAAATTATAGGTAATATTTTCATAGTAGCTTAAGATCTACAGAACACTTTACAAATTTCTCATTTGAAACTCACAATAACGCTGGGATGGAGATGCTGTTATGAGCTTCATTTTATATAAGGGAAAACTGAGGCATAGAGGTTAAGTGACTTTCCCAGAACCACACAACGCTAGTCTTCCTGGCTCTAGGCCCAGCCCTTTATTCAATGACTTACATAGCTGTTGACTTGAACTGAGTCTTGACAGAAAGCAGGGATTCCAAAGAGGTGGATGTATAGAAGGAGAACATTTCAAGCATGATGGACAGCCAAACATACAGAGGGAAGATAGAATGATGCTATAAAATGTTAGAAGAGAAAGCAACCTTAGAAATAATTTAATCTAATTTCCAGCCTGCTTGATTTGGAGTTATTGCAAGGGGTTCACAAATCCATGTGCATTTGTTGCCTTGAGATCTGAATACCAAAGCAAGGTGAATGTGGGTCCAGCTCTCAGGCATAAACTTTCATTGCTTTCATCAGACTTCTAATCTCTGGAAGCTTCAGAGCAGTACCTACTATCTCTTTCAATAACTCACTGTAATAAATAAACCAACATACATCTTAGAGAACAAATCCATACTATATCTCACACCTTTTAGCATGAGTATTTTTCAAATGTATATAGATCCTGTTATGATTAATAAAATATACATTCATTTTGAAAAATTATCAAATTCCTAGTAGCTTTTAGTCAGCATGAATTTTTTTTTCAGCTAACACACGCAAAAAGTACAACTACTGTCATCCAAAGGCCTATCCTTTTTTCAGTTGTTGAAAGGAGATCTTTATGCAAAAATTATGAATAATTGCTTTGTCTAAATACTTCATTTTGTGAATGAGGATATTGAGGATTTGGCAGATATTGCATCTGTTGAAAAAGGTCCCATCACATCTGGAGGGCCATGTCTTGTTCTGAGAACCACACTTTGGAAGGAACCCAGAGAAAACCAACAAAGATAGTTCCTGTCATAGGAGGATTGGTTGAAGAAATTGGGGATCTATGCCTTGGGGTTAGGGAGGGTAAGAGCTACCTTAATATCTTGCAATCCAGTCATGTGGAAAAGTGCTGTTTGGCCCTAGAGGGCAAAATTTAGAGTAAGGGGTCGACATTGCAAAGAGGAAAGTTTAAACTTTATGTCAGAGGGAAAACGATATTTCTAACAATTTGAGCAATCCCAAAGTGGGATGAGTTGTCTCTGGAGATCTCTCCTTGGAGGTCTTCAAGCAAAGACTGGATGACCTGCTGGTTTGGCAATTTAAGCAGATCTTTTTGGGGTATGAATTAAATGGATGGCTGCTGATGCTCCTTTTAACTCTAAAATCCTATGATTGGCAAGTAGTAAAATCTGGATTCCAACTCAACTCTTTTAATTGTTCAGTGTTCTTCCCAATATGCCATTCTCTCTTTAAAAAAATAATATTTTATTTTTTCCTCAATCACAAGTAAAAATCATATTTTAACCTTCTTTTTTTTATTTTGAATTTTAAATTCTATCTCTCCTTTCCTTTTCACTCCCTCCCTGAGATGATACATTTCACCATTATTTTTTTTTAAATCCACAAACTTTGATGCTGCCTAAAGCACACTTTTCCAAAGGAGGTGGCTGTGGGTTAGTGACAAGGACAGAGGAGTTGTCCATAGTTTCGATTTGGAATCTGAAGATTTGTTCTGGTCTCAGTTCTGTCCCTGTTAGGGCTTATTGAAATAAGTCACTTCCCCCTGAGCATCATTTTCCCCTTATTGGATTGGATTGAATTTATATTTCTTAAATTAAACACAAAATATATTTCCCACATTCCTCATCTCCAAATTCTGACTTCTTTCAAGGTCCAGCTAAAATCTCACGAATGCCCCTTAATACTAATATCTTCCTTCTGTTGATTAACTCCAATTGATCTTGAAATTATCGTCTGTACATTGTTATTCACATAGGGGCCAGTAGGTGGCTACAGTAGCTATAAGTTCTGGACTGACAATGGGAAGAACTGAGTTTAAATTCAACCTCAGACACTTATTAATTAGCTGTGTGATCCTGAGCAAGTCACTTAATCTCAGTAGTTGTTATGCTCTTTCATCTGGCTTTTCATGATCCCATTTGAGGTTTTCTTATCAAAGATACTGGAGGGGTTCACCATTTCTTTCTCCAGCTCAGTTTATAGATGAGGAAACTGAGGCAAATAGGCTTAAATGACTTGTCCAAGATGACATAACTAGTACATGTCTGGGGCCAGATTTGAACTCCAGAAAATGAATGTTCCTAAATTCATATCTGGTGCTCTATACATTGTGCTGTCCAGCTGCCTTTGTTTCCACATTTGCAAAATGAGAATAATAATATCAACTAGGTCCTAGTGTTATTCTGAGACTCGATTTAGATAATATTTGTAAAGTACTTATCACAGTGCCTGGCACATAGTAGACACCATAAAATGTTAACTAGTGTTATTATTATGTCACATCCTTTATTAGACTATAAATAAGCTCCTTGAGGGCAGACAGAAATTGGTTTTGTTGTTGTTTGTTTATTTTTTTTTCCTTACTTTGTATCCCTGAGCTTAACACAATGCTTGGCAAATAGTAGATCTTTAATAAATGCTTGTTATATGCTTGCTTACCTGACTCCCTTAGCATTGGTGCAGCAGGGATGAAAAGCAGGAAAGGAGAAAGGAGACTGGGCTAGAAGGAAAAGGAAGATTCAGGGCATTTTTACGGCATATATTTTTAATACATGAGGACCTGATAGCTTTGGGAGGTTGGGAAATGTCTCATTAGATGACCTCTGAGTTCATGTACTGCTTTAGCCTTTTAACATGACTTCTGGGCTGGGTCTTGATAGATAGGAGAAATTCACTATTTTAGTTTTAATATGAAACTTTTGCCCTAAAATTAAACCAACTCTACCTTCTGTTAAGGCAATAAAATATGGATAGGGATGGAGGAAAGAAGGAGATGGGCTATTGCAGAGATTTGAGGTTAGGTGGGATGCTGGAATAAAGAAACTTGAATAGAATAGGAAACTGAGTCTCCAGGGCAGGGGAGAGGGCCTCCTGAAAAAGAGGCATAGAGGTCTTAAAAAGCAAGCAGTCTAAATGTTCTGTCTCTCTCCTGTGCATTGCATGGTGCTCTGTACATAAGCAGGCCCAAATCAATTAAATGCTGTTATTGTTTATAATTCCATCAAGAACCATGATCTTGCCAAATAGCTTTTGCTCCCCTTGGTTTCCCTTTTCTCTCCTGGTTCAACAATTCCTCCTACCTGTATTAGCTTATAAAGGTTGTATCTCTGTATTTACATGTGCATTCTTGTGTATGAAGTTGGGGGTGGTGGTAGAGGGTAGTGTTCTCTCCCCATTTCCCACCCTAGGCCAGAGTTTGAATTTTCTCTCCTCCTTTCCTCCCCTACCTCCTCTACCAACCATAAAATGGAGAACAGATCACTATTTTCTCCATAGCCCCTCTGGACCAAACCAACTACTACGTTCTCCTTCTTGCCTCTTTTATAGCAATGCCTTATTAACTACAGGAACCCAGGACTGCCAGAAGGTTGGGAATTAATGAAGAGTTGTTGTCACTCTTCACTGATCTTCTCATTAGGAAGCATTTGCTTAATTTTGGAAGGTATTATTAAGCTAGCTCTGATCATCATCAGGTGAGCCAAGAAATGCTTCAAACTTTTGAGCCCTGGGGAAGTGGAAGGCAAAGGAGGGTTGAGAGAACTCTGAAATGAGCTTGTCAGAAATTCCCAGCAGCCTGAGTTCCTGGGATAGAGAAAAGAGGAATGAGGTCCATCTTATTAATGTTTGAGACTTGGGTTCTAGACCCAACTCCAAGAATAATGAGCTAGGGGATTATGGGCAAGCCACTTCTCTTTAGATATATTTCCTTATCTATAGAATAGTTGTATTATATTTTCTTAGCATCCCTTACAATTGGATGAATATAGGTTGAGCTGGAAGCTCATTCTGCTACTCCATTCTATTGTCATTGTTTGTTTTCTGACTGCTATCAGCAATGATTATTGAGTAATGGGCTGACGGCTGAATGAGGAACTAAGGGTGTTTTGGTCAAAGATCAAAATAAATCACAACTAGAGTGTCTTTTGAAGGGTTTCTGATATTTAAGGAAGAGAGATTATTTTTCAAATTTCTCAGGTTAGCCTCAGCAATGTAATTCAGGTTTGTTCCCCAAGATCTTTCCTCATATCAAAGAGAAAAAAAAAGTTTCCCTTAATTAGGCTTATAAAAAATCAGATGAAGCATGACTGAGCAGTCTCATCTCAGACAATTTATTAGCTCAATCAGTTAGAGAATAGTACTAATGAGGCCATGGTTTTAATCTTCAAATAGTTCAGTTGGTTTCACTTTTTTTTCCTGTGGCCACATAATGCATCCTTAGCCCTTTCCAGGCCTGAACAACTCATATGTGTATATAACTTTATTTCACTTTCTATGGGAAATCTTTCCCAATCCTTCTTAATTCTCGTGCCTAGATGTCATAAAAAAATCTAATCCTTTATATTTTCCCTTAATGGGTCTTCGTCCACCCCAATCAACTTTAAACTGGTCCATTCTATTCTTGCTAGGAAGAAATTAAAGAAGTATTAACTCCACCATTAATGTCCTATGTGATCTTGAGAAGGTGGTTTCCCCATCTGATCCTTAACTTCTTCCTCTGGAACATTTGGAATCCACTGCTCCACTTAAATGGATTATTCTTATCTCTGTATTAGGTAACTTGCTGATCTAATGCATGTATTTCTAACCTTGAGCTTTGGGCCATGCTGTTCTTTGCTCTCTTGGTTCTATGAATTTGATTCTGTGGTTTTCAGACATGTCCGCTTTGAGGCTTCTTGGGACCAGAGATGGCAGCTCCAGAGCTGGCAAGAGTTTCATCTGCTCATGTAAAGAAACAGTAGAACTACATAATTCTACAGCTGACAGGGTCTAACTCAACCTCTCTTTTGTAGAGGGAAAGCTAAATCCTAGAGAGAGGAAGAACCCTCCATAGAGCTGATTAGTGGGAGAGCTAGAATTAAAATCCAAGTTATCAAACATTCTGTCCATCTGATGTTCTTTCTACCAAGTAATGGTAGAGTCCAGATATGGTATAGATCCTTTTCTTTAGCATCCCTCTTCTATTCATCAGATATATAACCACTCTGATCCTTAGGATCTTTGATACATCCTCAATAAATTTAACTCTATCCCTAATTTTCTTAGGGATTTCTGGGTTCTAAATAGTAATTAAATTAATAGAGTGTTGGGCTTGGTGTCAGAAAAACATCAGGTCAAATTGTGCCTCAAATATTTACTATTTTATCTTCAGCAAATCATTTAATCACTCTGTGTCTCAGTCTTCTTTTTTTAGTGTCTAAGTTGTATTTTATTTTATTTTTATTAAAGCTTTTTAATTTTGAAAACATATGCATTGTTAATTTTTCAACATTAATCCTTGCAAAACTCTGTGTTCCAATTTCCCCCCTTCCTCTTACCCACTCCTCTAGGTGGCAAGTAATCCAATATATGTTAAACATGGTAAAAAATATATGTTATATCCATTATATGCATACATATTTATACAATTATCTTGCTGCACAAGAAAAATCAAATCAGAAAGAAAAAATATGAGAAAGAAAATAAAATGCAAGCAAACAACAAGGAAAAGAGTTAAAATGCTTTGTTGTGATCCATACTCAGTTCCCATAGTCCTGTCTCTGGGTATAGATGGCTCTCTTCATCACAAGATCATTGGAACAGTGTGCCTCAGTTTTCTTGTCTGTAAAATGAAGGAGTGGGAATCTAAGGTCCAGATCAAAACTTCTAAATTTATGATCCCAAGTTCTGGGAAGAAAAGCATTGCAAGCAAGCAGAAAGAGGTCTAGAGCTTTGGACTCCTGAACTAGCTGCTGGCTCCCAAATTTGTTCAATGACGGAATGAGTAATCACCTCAATTATTAAAAAACTCAAAAGGGGCCAAAGCACTTTCATAAATGAAGCAATCCAAGGGTGGGGAGGTGACTGGGGAGCAGTTTGCCAAGGGTCTAAAAAGAACAAGACTAATTTCCTGGAAAACTAGCATTAAAATAGGCAACAGGTTAATCAGAAGTCCCAATGAGCCTTCCTTGGAACCCCTGGTGGTCTGTGGACAAGTTGGAAGCATAATCATCCTCAGGAAGCGTAATAATGCAAATAGAAAATTAAGCTCAGCTGGAATCAGTAGGGGACATAATAGGAGGTTGGGAGTGGAAAAGGGGAAGGTGTGTTGGAACTAATCAGAACTCCAGAGACCCAGAAGGTATGGGCTGCCTTCTTCCCAACAACTCCTAGGGGACATAATTAGTTTATATCGCCTGTGAGACATGCCCTCTCTCTCCTACAACAAGGATTTCTGAAGAAGCCCTGAGTGTAACATCCAAAAGAACAGAAAGGCCTGGATGTCCAAAGGCTTTCCTGGCACACTCCAGATCCTTCTTTATTCTTTTTCAGAATGGTATCTAGAAGAAAGTCCATTTATCTAGGCAGTCTGCTAATTTGCCCCCAACCCTTTGGAAGGAATAGTGAACTCCATGCATGATGAAATGGGGACTAATAGCAGGCCTTTGAAAGCAGAGAGAGACAAAGGGTTCTCGTCCATCTCCCTCATAAGGGAAGACATTCTCCGGAGGCCCACAAAGAAAAAGAGTAGAGCACAAAAAGATTCTGGCAAGAAGAAATTACTAATGTGTTCCTTTTCCTTATCTACCCCTAGGTGTCTGTGCGTTGTTAGTGGCTGATATTGAGGCAGAACCCAGCACTGTCAGGGACTGTAATCTTCACCAATTCACTTTCTTTCTCTGGGTTGTGATTTCCTCTCCCATCAATTGTCTGGGTGGCGGTGTCCGGTGTGGGGAGTGGATCATACAGGTTCTGAGGTTCCTGCAAGTTGTGACCTTGCACCCAAGTCATCTTATGACAAATGGAAGACCCTTTCCACTGCTTCTATTCTCTTCTGCTGAAAAATAGAAAAATGTTTATGGATTCTAACAACATAAAGCCTCTTGTGAGAGAATGGAAATTAACCATGGCTTAACAGAAACAGTCTTAAATTTGTAGTTAAAAGATGGGCTTGAGATCAAGTTTTACCATCAACTAGCTGTAGGATGTTGGACAAATCATTAAACTCTAAAACTCATTTGGTTCATCTATAGAATAGGAATAGAAGGAATGATCACAATGCTCATGTGGCATAGGGATGAAAGCTGGATGTAGAGTCTATCTGTGTAATCTTGGGCTTAAATTCCCTGTGCCTCAGTTTCCTCCTCTGTAAGGTAAGGGAATTGGGAACAGATGGCTATAAATCTAAAAGTTGAATTTGCTTATGAGGTACTATGGATCCGCAGTGTTGGATTTCTCAGAAACTACTTTCTGACAACAAAGGACAGCATCAGTATAGTTGGACTACTAGATTGAGCCATAATACACAGAAAGCCAGGGCTGGACTCAGAGAGACTTGTCTTTCTGAGTTCAAATCTAGCCTCAGACTTTTACTAGCTCTGTGACCGTATGAGAGTTAGTTAACCCTCCTTAGCTCAGTTTCCTCATATGAAAAATGAACTAGAGAAGGAAATGGCAAACCACATTGACAAGTGATATCCTGACAAGAACAAATGAAAAATGAGTGAACAACAAAATCATTATTCTCACTGATATGGGCTCTCATCCCTCCTCCACCTGAGGCTACCTCAGCCTAGGGACACTGTATCCCTTGACATCGGTTGACATGAAGTGATTCAGAATGTTTTCTATGAGGGTAAGTTCTGCCTAAGTTGATTGGAAATCTTTATGCCATGACCTGTCCATCTACTATGAGCCTTCCCATGATTAGAAAATAGATCTAGAACTAACAGCATCACACAAACCATCTTGTCCAATTCCTAATTTAACAGATGAGAGAGAGAAACAGGGAGCTGGCCCAGGGAGTGAATTGGTTACATGGACTGTACCATTAGAGGTAGGTTTGAACCTGTTCTTCTACCTTCAGATTGAAGGCTCATTCCAATATGCTGAGCTGCCCTCCCATCATAGACATGCAATGAATATTGATTGGATTCTTGGTTCTATGCTCACTGAACATGTAGGAAACAAGATTTGAAGAAATATAGAGATAGCTAGAAAGTTACAATCTGTCTGAATCCCATGGGGGCCGAATTATGGATTTTCACTGTGGCTGTGAGTTTCAACACTCTTTCAAATAAGAGTCAGATCTTTCTTTTTTGTCTCGCCTTCACAGGCCAAGGAGTCCTGGAAGCTTGTTTGGAGTTCCACAGCAGGCTCCTTCAAAGAGCTACAGCTATGTCTGGAGGGGATGACTGAATACTCCTCATCAATATAGGCCATTTATACCAGATTAGGAGAAGAGGAACAGTGGTTACTTGTTCAACTGGGCAAGTGGATTTGTATCTTTCATATGCCCCCCAGCAAAACTTTACACATTTCACAGGAGATGGCACCAGAATGGAACTATGGTGAATGATTGAATGAATGAATGAAAATCCTTATCAAACACTTACTGTATACATAGCACTGTGTTATGTACTATTTGTAGAAAAATAGGATAGTTCCTGCTTCCAAGAAACTAATATGAGAATATTAATATTAATATTCAATATGAGAAGCTGACAAAGACAAATGCATCAAGGTTGTGTCAACTATGTCAGATGGAAAGACACTTTGGACCTTAGGGTGCAGCAGCAAATCATATGATAATGCTTTAATATTCTTTAGTTCAACTGAGTCATACAAAGATGCAGAATAACTGATGAGTAGGTGGCATAGTGGACAAAGCATTAGGTCATGAATCTGAAAGACCTGAGTTCAAATTCTGCCTCAGATATTTAATAGCTGTATGATCCCAAGAAAATCATTTAACTTCTCACTACCTTGGTTTTCTCAGCTTTAAAACTGGGGTAATAATGCCTGCTTCCCAGAGCTATTGTGTGGAGCAAATGAAATATAAATATATATATACATATATGTATATATTTATATTTATATATATATATATATATATATATATACATATATAGAGAAATATTTATAAAGGGTTTAGTATTATGCCTGGCATAATAGTGCTTAATTAATGCTTCTTTCTTCATTTCCTCCATTCCTTCCTCATTCCCTCTCTTCACTATCTCCCTTCTTTTCCTTCCTTCCTTCCTTCCTTCCTTCCTTCCTTCCTTCCTTCCTTCCTTCCTTCCTTCCTTCCTTCCTTCCTTCCTTCCTATGTATGTATATATATACATAGACACAAACATATATACATATGTATGTATATATATAATTGTAATTCACTTTAATTTAATGAAAAATAGAAGTAAAGTGTTAGATAAAAGCCAAATGAAAGAGTATCATGAGGGTTCAGAAAAGTTTCCCAAAAAAGATAGCATTTATATTGAACTTTAAAGGATAGGTCTGTGTTCAGGGCCATCTCCAGTCATCCTGATCTATATGTTGTCACTGGAGGAGAAAGTGAGGCTGGTGACTTTGCACAGCCTTCCCTCAGTTAAATTCAATCCACTTGTATGCCATGGAATCATCTCTCTGATATCAGAGTCCTCTTCAAGAAGAACAAACAACAACAACAAAAACAATAGGTGGAAATTCAATAGTGAAGAGGAAGAGAGGGAGGAGGAAGGAAAGGGGAAAGTAAGAAGGAGGAAGGATATGTGGGAAAGAAAAGAGAGAAAAGGAAGGAAGGAAAGAAGGAAAGAAGGAAGGAAGGAAGAAAGAGAGGGAGGGAAGGAGGGAGGGAGGAAGGAAGGAAAGAAGGAAGGAAGGGAGGGAGGGAGGAAAGGAAAGAGGGAGGGAGGGAGAAAGGGAGAGAGGAAGGATGAAAATTATTTGAGATCACTCAAAGATTTGCAGAACACTTAAAATAGATTATTTCATTTTAACCTTATAATAACTCTTTAAAGTAGGTTTTATGGGGGCAGAGCCAAGATGGCGGAGTGAAAAGGTGACTCTCTGTGTCCTCCTCCTATCTTCTCTCAAATCAATAATAAAATAAGCCTCTGCACTGATCTTCAAGTCAATGACTCCAGAAATATTTGGACACTGCTTGCTGATATCTCTGAAGAACTTCACATCAGGTTTGTCTAACTCGGACAGGGGGATAAACAGAGGACCTCGGTGTAGGCAGGAAGTGAGGGTGAGACTCAGCTCACTGTGGCAGAAACTCCAAACTCCAAACTGCAAATTCCAAACACCTGGAGGTTATCTGAGGCACTCGGGACACTCTGCCCTGATTGCGGGCAGGTGTTCTGGCAGACTTGCCTTGTTTAAGGAGTAATTCAGACTTAGTCCTAGCCCCCACCGGCCCAGCACCTTAGGTTAATTCGACGAAGTGCCCCAGGGCAAAGAACTTCAGCCGCCGTTTCTTTCCCTACCTTAAAGAGATATCCACACGGTCTAAAAAAAAATGAAGAAGCAAAAGAGAGCTCTCACCATAGACAGCTTTTATCGAGAAAAAGAAGAAATGATCCCAGATACTGAGGTTGCTTTAGACAAAATTCCAGAGGAAGTTATTAAGGACCATCACTGGTCCCTTTTTCAAAAGGGCTTTCTGGAAGATTGCATAAAGAACCTCAAAAGAGAGCTGGAGGATAAATGGGAAAATAAATTGAAATCAGTGCAAGAAGGATATGATGCTCTGCAAAAGAGATATGAAAAAGACACCAATTTATTGAAAAATAAAATTAGTGAAGTGGAAAAAGAGTGCAATGAAAAAGAAAATCAATTGGCCAGTTGCAAAAGGAGCTTAAAAAGCTAACTGAAGAAAACAACACTTTAAAAGTAAGAATTGAACAAATGCAAGTGAATGACTCAATAAGACTTCAAGAATCAGTCAAACAAAAACAAAAAATGAAAAATTAGAAGAAAATATAAAATATCTTCTAGGAAAAACAACTGACTTGGAAAATAGATCTAGGAGAGACAATCTAAGGATTATTGGACTTCCTGAAAGCCATGATGAAAAAAAGAATCTAAACACTATCTTCCAGGAAATCCTGAAAGAAAACTGCCCTGAGATTATAGAATCAGAAGGGAAAATCAACGTTGAAAGAATTCACCGATCACCTCCTGAAAGAGACCCCAAAATTAAAACCCCAAGGAATATCGTGGCTAAATTTCAGGACTATAGCACCAAGGAAAGAAACAATTCAAATACCGAGGATAAATAATTAGAATCACACAGGATTTGTCAGCTTCCACACTGAAGGATCGAAGGGCATGGAACCAGATATTCCAAAGGGCAAAGGAACTTGGATTACAGCCAAGAATAACCTATCCAGCTAGAATGAGCATTATAATCCAGGGAAGAAGATGGTCATTCAATGATATAGGTGAATTTCACCTATTTCTAATGAAAAGACCGGATGTGAACAAAAAATTCAACATCCAAACACAGAACTCAAGAGACGCATAAAAAGGTAAAAAGGAAAGGACTCGAGAACTTTATTTCTACTACGGGGATACTTAAAGGTTGGGGGTATAATTAACTAGATATTACTTTGAAAATATGAAAAAGAGAACTAGAAGGGGAAAGGTTGTCATACTGGGGAAAAGAGGGGAAAAGTGGTAAAATAAGATCTAAAAAAAGGAGGTAAAAACAAGGTAAAATCTCTTGAAGAGGCAAAGAAAAACTAATATAATTGAGAGAAAGAGGGGAGGGAGATGAGCATTGTGTAAATCTTACTCTCATCAAGTTGGGCTCTAAAAGTGTATATCAGACACTTGATTTCACATAGAAACTTGTCTGTTGCTAGAGGGCAGTGGGAGGGAAAGGAGGAAAAGAAAGGAATAAACTAATAGAAGGGAAAATAAAAGAATCCGGGGAAAGGAGTAAAAACAGAGGGAGGGGATCTAAAGTGTGGAGTATTGTTTGGGGGAGGGGGTCATCAAAAGCAAAGTACTGAGGAGGGAGAAAGAGAGAAAGGGGGAAGGAAAGGGGAAAACATAACTTGGGTAAATAAGATGGCAGGAAATAAAGAATTAGTTATTCTAACTGCGAATGTGAATGGGATGAACTCTCCCATAAAGCAGAAGCAGATAGCAGACTGGATTAAAAACCAGAATCCCACAATATGTTGTCTACAAGAAACACATCTAAAACATAGTGACACATATAGGATGAAGGTGAACAAAAAAAAGCAGGGGTAGCAATCCTTATCTCAGATCAAGTAAAAGCCAAGATAGATCTAATCAAAAGAGATAAGGAAGGAAACTATATTTTATTAAAGGGTACCATACATAATGTAGCAATATCAATACTAAATATATATGCACCAAGTGCAATACCATCCAAATTCCTAGGGGAGAAATTAAGAGAGATGCAAGAAGAAGTAGACAGCCAAACTATACCAGTGGGGGATCTCAACCTTGCTCTCTCAGAATTAGATAAATCAAACCACAAAATAAACAAGAAAGAAACTAGGAAGATAAACCAATTGTTAGAAAAGTTAGGTATGATAGATCTATGGAGAAAGTTGAATGGAGACAGTAGGGAGTTTGCTTTTTTCTCAGAAGTCCATGGAACTTATACAAAAATTGACCATGTGTTAGGGCATAAAAACCTCAAAAT
Organism: Myrmecobius fasciatus; assembly: GCA_023553655.1. Taxonomy (NCBI): domain Eukaryota; kingdom Metazoa; phylum Chordata; class Mammalia; order Dasyuromorphia; family Myrmecobiidae; genus Myrmecobius; species Myrmecobius fasciatus. The sequence continues at coordinate 319,067 of JAJPUD010000038.1, read as the reverse complement.
CAAATGCAGAAAGGCAGAAATAGTAAATGCATCTTTTTCAGATCATGTTGCAATAAAAATCACATGCAATATAAGGACAGGAGAAAATAAACCAAAAGTTAATTGGAAATTAAATAATCTAATCCTGAAGAATGAATGGGTGAAAGAGGAAATCATAGACATAATCAATAATTTCATCCAGGAGAATGACAATTAGGAGACAACATACCAAAATTTGTGGGATACGGCCAAAGCGGTTATAAGGGGCAATTTTATATCTCTAGATGCTTACTTGCATAAAATAGAGAAAGAAAAGATCAACGAATTGGGCTTATTATTAAAAAAAAAAAACTAGAAAAAGAACAAATTAAAAACCCTCAATTAAATACCAAATTGGAAATTCTAAAAATAAAAGGAGAAATTAATAAAATTGAAAATAAGAAATCTATTGAATTAATAAATAAAACTAAGAGTTGGTTCTTTGAAAAAACCAATAAAATAGATAAGCCTTTAGTTAATTTGATAAGAAAAAGGAAAGAGGAAAATCAAATTGTTAGTCTCAAGAATGATAAGGCAGAACTTTCCTCCAATGAAAAGGAAATTAGAGTAATAATCAGGAGTTACTTTGCCCAACTTTATGCCAGGAAGTTTGATAATATAAATGAAATGGAGGAATATCTACAAAAATATAGATTGCCCAGGGTAACAGAAGAGGATATAAATTATTTAAATAGCCCCATATCAGAAAAAGAAATAGAACAAGCTATTAATCAACTCCCTAAGAAAAAATCTCCAGGGCCAGATGGATTTACATGTGAATTCTACCAAACATTCAAAGAACAATTAATTCCAATACTATACAAACTATTTGAAAAAATAGGGACAGAAGGTATACAACCAAATTCCTTCTATGAGACCGATATGGTGCTGATAGCTAAACCAGGTAGGGTGAAAACAGAGAAAGAAAACTATAGACCAATTTCCCGAATGAATATTGATGCAAAAATCTTAAATAAGCTATTAGCAATGAGATTACAGAAAGTCATCCCCAGGATAGTATACTATGACCAAGTAGGATTTATGCCAGGGATGCAGGGCTGGTTCAATATTAGGAAAACTATCAGCATAATTAATTATATTAATAACCAAACTAACAAAAACCATATGATTATCTCAATCGATGCAGAAAAAGCCTTTGATAAAATCCAACACCCTTTCCTATTAAAAACACTAGAGAGTATAGGAATAAATGGGCTTTTCCTTAAAATGATCAGTAGCATCTATTTAAAACCATCAGCAAGCATTGTATGTAATGGAGACAAACTAGAACCATTCCCAATAAGATCAGGAGTGAAACAAGGCTGCCCACTGTCACCACTACTATTTAATATTGTATTAGAAATGTTAGCTTTGGCAATAAGACAAGAAAAAGAGATAAACGGAATCAGAGTAGGTAATGAAGAAACCAAATTATCACTCTTTGCAGATGACATGATGGTATACTTAGAGAACCCTAGAGACTCAACTAAAAAACTACTAGAAACAATTCACAACTTTAGCAAAGTGGCAGGATTCAAAATTAATCCACATAAATCATCAGCATTCTTATATATTACCAACAAAATTCAGCAGCAAGAGATACAAAAAGAAATTCCATTCCAAATAACAGATGATAGGATAAAATATTTGAGAATCTATCTGCCAAGGAAAAGTCAGAAACTATACGAACTAAATTACAAATCACTTTCCACACAAATAAAATCAGACCTAATCAATTGGAAAAATATTAAGTGCTCATGGGTAGGCAGAGCAAACATAATAAAAATGACAATACTACCCAAACTAATCTACTTATTTAGTGCCATACCAATCAAACTCCCAAGAAATTATTTTACAGATCGAGAAAAAATAGTAGCAAAGTTCATTTGGAAGAACAAAAGGTCAAGGATTTCAAGGGGATTAATGAAAAAAAAGGCAGATGAAGGTGGCCTTGCTGTACCAGATCTAAAACTATATTATAAAGCAGCGGTCATCAAAACCATTTGGTACTGGCTAAGAAATGGAGCAGTTAATCAGTGGCACAGAATAAGTTATCAGGACAATCTAGGCAATAACCTTAACAATTTAGTGTTTGATAAACCCAAAGACCCCAGTTTTTGAGATAAGTACTCACTATTCGGCAAAAACTTCTGGGAAAATTGGAAATGTGTGGAAGAAATTAGGGCTTGACCCATACCTAACACCACATACCAAGATAAGATCTAAATGGGTTCAAGATCTAGATATAAAGAGTGATTTTGTAAGCAAGTTAGAGGAACGTAATATAGTTTACCTCTCAGACCTGTGGAGATGGAATAAATTTATGTCCAAAGAAGATCTGAAACTCCTAATTGAACACCAGATGGATAATTTTGATTATATTAAGTTAAAAAGTTTCTGTACAAATAAAACTAATGCAGACAAGATTAGGAGGGAAGCATCAAATTGGGAAATCATCTTTACATTTAATGGTTCTGATAAAGGCCTCATTTCTAAAATATATAGAGAATTGTCTCGTATATATATAAGAATTCAAGCCACCCTTCAATAGATAAGTGGTCAAAGGATATGAACAGACAATTTTCAGATGACAAAATTAAAACCATCTCTAGTCATATGAAAAGTTGCTCCAAATCACTATTGATCAGAGAAATGCAAATTAAGATAACTCTGAGATACCACTACACACCTATCAGATTGGCTAAAATGACAGGAAAAGATAACGATGAATGTTGGAGGGGATGTGGGAAAATTGGGACACTAGTACATTGTTGGTGGAACTGTGAACGGATCCAACCATTCTGGAGAGCAATTTGGAGCTACACTCAAAAAGTTATCAAACTGTGCATACCCTTTGACCTAGCAATGTTTCTACTGGGCCTATATCCCAAAGAGATCTTAGAGGAGTGAAAGGGACCCTCATGTGCAAGAATGTTTGTTGCAGCCCTTTTTGTGGTGGCTAGAAACTGGAAGCTGAAGGGATGCCCATCAATTGGAGAGTGGCTGAATAAATTATGGTATATGAATGTTATGGAATATTATTGCTCTGTAAGAAACGAGCAGCAGGATGATTTCAGAGAGGCCTGGAGAGACTTGCACGAACTGACGCTGAGTAAAACGAGCAGAGCCAGGAGATCATTATACACAGCAACAACAGTATTACATGACGATCAGTTCTGATGGACATGGCTCTCTGCAACAAAGAATTGTCTCAAACCAGTTCCAGTTGTTCACTGAAGAAAACCATATACACCCAGAGAGAGTGATATGAAATATGGATCACAACGTAACATTTTCATGATCTCTATTGATATTTGCTTACATTGTGTTGCCTTTCTCTGATTTTATTTTTTTTTCTTGTAGATAGTATTTTTCTTGCATAACCTGTCAAGTATTTCAACATTATTAACATGTAGTGGACTTCCTGCCATCTAGGGGAGGGGAGGGGACTGGGGGTAAAATTTGTAATGGAAAACTTTGTAAAGATCAATGCTGGGGAACTACCCATACATATATTATACAAATAAAAAGCTTTAATTAAAAAAGAAGAAAAAAATAAATTAAAAAAATAAAAATATTGAGATCATAAAAAGTAGGTTTTATAATATTAATATGCCCATTTTACACATGAGGAAATTAAGGCAGAAGCTTAGAGAAATGGCTCAACTTTACATCCTTAGAAGTATCAGAGACTGGGATTCAAATCCAGGTCTTTCTCACTCCTAATCCTACATACTAGCCACTGATGGGGAAGAAGAGAACTTCTAGATCATGTGTCCCTACCTTTTCATTTTCCAAAGAAGGATGTTGGGGCCCAAAGAAGGAGCTAACTTGCCCAGGGTCACCCAGCTAATTACTAATGGAGCTGGGGCTTCATTTCTTCCTAGCAAGCAGAGGATGGGCTCATTGAAAATTTTTGTAGAATGATCTAAAAAAAAAAGTAAGGTGACATTAATTTAATGTGGGTTACAAGAAAATTAATATTTCATTTGAAGGTCTTCCTTTCAACTTGAGGTCTTCAGAGAAGCAAAGTTGAACAATACATTGGTATAGCATTGCATGGAGACTAATTTGTAAGGCAATGCAGTAGGAGGGGTGAAGGAACACAGAATCTAATTTGAAAAGGAGACAGATATTGAAGAAAAAAACCCATTCAGGTTTTGACAGTTGCTTCAATAACTATCTGTGAAACCCTTGTCCCTCCATGTCCTCACCCTTGCCCTTTCTCTCGTTATTTATCTCATTCAACTCCAGGTAGTTCCTCAGCAGACATGAAATGTTCCATGGACTAAAATCCCTGGACCCTACTTATCCACAGATCTCCCATGGAATCTCAATCCCTTGGGTTCATTCACTCATTGACAGAGGCCAATTATTGGGACTGCCTCTTCTCCCTGCCCTGGGAACAGTGGATCTTATATTTAGAGCTGGGAAGGGCCCCACATCTTTAATCCTGATGTGCCCAGCTCTGGAAGGATCCAAAGGAGGGATGTCAGGGGAACTTGGATAAAGGGGAATTTTAAAAATTTTACTAACCTTTGGTTTCCTTTATAATCCTCCATATTTTCACTTCTATTCTGAGGATTGCATAATAAAGGGGACACCAAAAACCCAGAAATAAATAAGACCCCTTGCTCTAATCCAACCTTTATGTCACATTGAGAGGAGTAAATATTGGTCCACAAGGCATGTATAAGGGTAAAGATATGCTGTCCATGATAGGAAGAGTGGGAGAAAATGTGTCAAGAAGAAAATCTATGTGCTGGTCAAGGTCCCAGATCCTTCTTACAGGCATTCTCACTCTGGCTCCATTTATTCCCAGGATTGCCAGGGGGAAATCAACAGGAAGCCGTCAATGGACAGGAAGAGGTCAGTAACGGGCCCTACTGGCTGGAAATAGCTGAGCTGCTAATGATGTAGGGCTCAGCTATTTCTTTCAGGTCAGTGGATCTGGGAGGAGGGATCCACATCTTCACTGCTGGGACTCATCCATTATCATCTCTCCTTCCCTTCCCACTAACCTTAGCCAGCCTTCTCCCCTTCTCTCTAACCCCTACACTGAGCTATCATCATCTCATCTGGCCCTGACTTCTGTAAAGATGCTGCAAGGTAGCTCATGGCAACACAAATTTAGAGCTAAAGGAGGCCATCTAACCTAATCTCTTCATTTTCCAAATGTAAAAACTGAGTCCCAGAAACTCTAAAAAGACTTGCCCAATGTTATATAGATAGTAGAGGCAGAATCTGAATTCAGATCTTACTCAACTCCTGCTTTTTAGATTCCTTGATTCCTTTTTAAAGACTCAAAGGATGCCTTCCCCACATGCCCTTTTCTGATATTTCTGAACTGCTTTTGTATTTTATTTGTGTGTATATTTGTATTTGTTTCTGTCTCTTCTTCTACCTGCCTGGAAGGGGCCCTGCTTCCCTCAGGCTACTGTATTAGATAGCATGGACTTCAAAGACAACATGAAGCAATTTGATTAGACTAACAGGAAGACTTTCTGACTGCCAGAATATCTAAAAGCTGCTGCCTTCCTGGTCGGAATTTCCAGATCCAGCAGGTATCCATCTGTCTTAGGCCGTGATCTAGCTGGAAGATGGGATTGGACTGGGTGAGATGCTTTCTTTTCATTTATTTATTTATTTTTCCTAATAGGCTTTGGTTGACCCCTTTTGTCTTTATTCAATCTATATTTGTTTATATATCCCTATGCTTATGGATGAAAATCTTGTTTACTGCTGTTTCAGGGTCACATCTATAGTCTATCCAAGAAATAAAAAATAAAGAACATCACTTATGCTGAAGTATGTTTCCCTCTCACTGCTCCTCCCCTCCCCGACTCTCTACCTTAGAGAATTTTTATTTCCTTCAAAGTTCACATCAAGTGACATCTCCAGTATATTGGTTGCCAATGTTTTCCCCTACCTGGAAATCACATTCTCCTTCTCTCCCTTTCTCTCTCTCTCTCTCTCTCTCTCTCTCTCTCTCTCTCTCTCTCTCT
>JAJPUD010000038.1:282912-313034 GCA_023553655.1 Myrmecobius fasciatus | reverse complement strand
CTCTCTCTCTCTCTCTCTCTCTCTCTCTCTCTCTCTCTCTCTCTCTCCACTTCTGTGTATATGTGTTTCTCTATCTCTGTCTCTCTGTATTTTCCTCTTCCTCCCTCCCTTCTCCCCCTCTGTCTCTCTCTGTCTCTCTCTATCTCTCTCTTTCTCTCCCTCTCTCTTTCTCTCCTTCCTTCTCTCTCGCTCTCTCCCTCCCTTCCTTCCTCTCTCTCTCTTTCTGTCTCTTTCTCCCTCCCTTTGTCTCTGTCCCTTTCTTTCTCCCCTCTTTCTGTTTCTGTCTTTTATACACACACAAATGATATGTGTATATGTGTGAGTCCACAAATATGCATGTACATGTGTGTATACATACAATAGGAGGGAGTTAGGTGGCTCATTGGATATAGGGCAGGGTGTAGAGTCAGGAAGATCAAAATTTAAATCTGGCCTTAGACCCTAACTGTATGATCCTGGGCAAGTCACTTAACCTCTGTTTGCCTTAATTCACTGGAGAAGAAAATGGAAAAGCATTTCAGTATCTTTGCCAAGAGAACAGTATGGTACAATGGGTCACAAAGGGTCAGACAAGACTGAATGACTGAACAACAACAAAAATCATAGAAATATAATTGGACATGTATATAAATATATGTACATATATAAACATATGTCCTAGAAGATTGCCTGCATATACAAATATACATATATACATATAAGAGGTTAAGGAATTTACTCATTTATACAGCCAGCTCTCAGACACTTAACATTCCCTAGCTTTGTGACCCTGGGCAAGTCACTTAACTTCAATTGCCTCAGCAAAAAGAAAGAAAAAAAAGTTTATACAGCCAGTAAGTGTCTAAGGTAGGATTTGAACTCAGGTCTTTCCCAATCCAACTCCAAAACTCTTCAATTACACCATTTAATTTATAAAATAAACAATGGGAAGAGTTCCTCCAGCTGCAGCCTTCTGTGTGTCTCTTTTATATTCAATGTACAGCACATAATACATTGCCCACATTTAGAAGTCATCTAATCCCCATGTCCCCATTTTGCTGAGATGGATATTAAGAATGGGAGAAGTGAAATATAAGGAAGAGCTGAGGGTTTAGAGTCAGAGGAGCTGAATTCAAATCCTGAGTCTGTTCATTGATAAGTGGGAATTTGTTCAGTTCACATTTCTCTGGCCTCAGTTTCCTCATCTGTGAAAATGGGAGGTTGAACTCAGTGCCTTCTAAGGCCCCACCTAATTCTAAATCTGTGATTTTATGACCCTACACAGGCATTGGCAATTAATTACCTATTTAATTAATTGATCAGCATGCTTAAAGTATCTAGAATGTGTTAAGTACTGGGAATATAAGTACAAAAAAAGAATTAGTTTCTGTCCTCAATGAACTTATATTCTAACTGCACACACACACACACACATACACATGCACATATACACACATATAGTCTTCCTCTATTAAGTTTTAATAGTTTATTTTTATGTTATGTGTATGTATGTAAGCTTTAATAGCTTAAAATATCATTGACTTTTAGAATATCCTTTAAATATTATATATTATACCTATTATCCATACACATTCATATATATACAGACATACAGACATACACACACATGTATACACACACACACACACACACACACACACATATATATATATATATATATATAACTACAAGGTATTTTAAAGGAAAAAGAGATTAGCATGGTGGGATGTGTGGAGCTCAGAATAAGGAAAAGCCTTTTGTGGAGAATGAATCAAGATGAGTATTGAATCAAACTAGAGACTATAAAGGGAATAGGTAAAGAGAGAGTCCATTTCAGGCATAGGGGAACAACAGCTTAAAGAAACTGGAGGTTAGAGATGCAGCAAGCGTTCCTAACTCTTAGGGGCCAGGGGCAGTACTTGTGAATGAATTCAGAGGGTCTTCTTATGTATTCCTTTTTTAGTCCTTAGTTTTATTCAAGACTCAGCTTTAGTCATTTTCCACACGAGTTTTTTTTTTTAATCTTCAGCTCCACATCCTCCACCCCACCAAACTAATCCCTTTTTTCCCTAAAATATTTTGTGGTTATATGTACATGTTCATATATATGTGGAAATGAAAATGCATGTGTGTATTTATGTATGCACATATATGTGAAGATATCATGTTTACAAAGGGTTTTGCAAAAGTTTTATGCAATTTTAAGCTATTAAAGCTTAAATAGTCACATATATATAAAATAAGCTATTAAAGCTTATATATATGCACAATACATAAATGTATATGTAATTATAATTCAATAGAATTGGTTTCTTTGCAATAGTCTTCATTTTATTTAATATATTAAAAACATTCCTTGAAGAAAGATGCATAGACATCCCTACAATGTGAAATGTCCAGGATGCAAAAAAAGGTGAACAATATCTGAGAGAGATATTGTGTCATGTGTGAGGACCACCACATAGGTCATGGTGGAACACAATGTTTTTAAAAAGCAGTCATTTATAATAATGTGACATTTCTGGGATTTAACACTCAAGCAGGGCTCCTTGACTCTAGTTCTAGCACTCTTTCCACCATGCCATTAAAGACTTGATGAAGGAAAATGGGATCCAATTTGTATAAGTATATTCTCTATTGATGCAAAAGCAGGGAAAGAATGGTGGCCCCTGTAGAGATGGAACAATGGAAGGAGGTTCTTACTGGACACAGAACTTCAGCTTCAAATTTTATCTCCACTCTACAGAGGAGAGCAAAAGTCATGGGGAGTCTGCCTTTGGGGTTTTAAGATTGAAAGCAGAAAAGGGATGCTATCAGAGGCTGCAGTGGTTAAGTGAATGGCCTGGGTGTTAAAGCAGGGATTGAATTGGAGGTAAATTCTAGATTATAGCTAAATACTACCAGTGCCTGAGCCTGAGCTGGGGACACATCCCTATGAGCTTTTATTAGGAGTCTGATAAATGAAACTACCTATATTTTTATTCTCATCCCTTAAAGCTAATGAAAGAGAAGTTGGACTGGGGACCTTGCGCCTTATTTATTGACTAATTCCAGCCTCTTTCTGTGATCATTACCTGTGTTGCTCTCTACTTTAAATCAATTGGAATTGCACTCTCACTGAAAATTGGAACCAATTCAGCTCACTTTTTTTTCTATTCATCTGGGGCTTTGAAGGCAAAAAAAAAATCTAAGCAAGAAAAAAAAAAAGATCTGAAATTTGTTCCTGCACAAATAAAAAATAACCCTCTTGAGTCTTAACCCCTGCCTGCCATTTTTCTAATGTTCCCTCCCCAAAGATTTTTCCTGCACTCCATTAATGCAGACTGTTTGCCCTGCCAGCAATTATGGACAGCTTTTCCCATTTGAGCTACTCCTTGAATTACAGAACTGTATCGAAACAAAAATGGCAAGCCGTCTGCTGGGCTATGGGCCCTGAGACGTGGGTTCTTTCCCCTCTTTGTGAAAGCTAAATTGAAAATTGGTTTTAGGTTGTATTATTGTTGTTATTTTTTCCTCGACCCTTAGCTTAAAAAAAGACTTTACTTTCAAAAAATGCATTTAGAGAGAATTCCTGGGAGACTGGGGGAGCCTTTGGACCAGACTCAGCCCAGAGAATAGATTAATCATATCCTAGGCTGCTGCAGTGGCTAGCGAAGATGGATTTGTTAGAGTGAGTGAATGTGTTGACCAGGAGTTGAGAAGAATTGATCCTTTGATATATTTCTTGGTGCTTCTCCCAATCTGTTTTTTTAATGCCCTAAATGATATATTTCTCCTTTGTCTTCTCAGAAAGGGGTAACTCCATAAATTCAAATTTAAAGAGGTCTTTTTAATTGGGAATGACCAGGGCAGAGGGGAGATATGACTGACATCCATCAGATGACCGTGAGCATGGAGATACAATGATCATGCCCCAGATCACAAAATTCTGGGATATAGAGACTTTTGAATGGAATAGCTTTTTCGGGGGAGATAGTAGATAGTGAGCTGGTTTAAAATACTGATTCACATGTGCTTCTTCTAACATACATTGGCTGTGTAACTCCTCTGTTCTGTCAGAGGATGTCCTTTCTAATTGCCATTCCTTGCACAAACTTTCTGTTTCATAAGAAATGGACTGCTCAATGGAACCCTTTAGTACCCTTCTCCTTCTGCTCATTTATTCCTCCATCTCAAGCTTAGCTTGGAGGCTCATCTCACTCCAGAAACCTTCCTCATCCTCGTCAAGGTTCAAATCTCTGCTCAGGATTTCCATTGTCCTAACAATTTGTCCTCTCACTTATCGTGGATCCCATGTTACCTTGTGATATCTCTAGAATTGCTGGCATATTTCTACTTCTTTGTTATTTTGTGGGCATCTGTAAGTTTTGCCTTTTCTGTGACTTTTACTTTGTTAACCCCATGCCATAGATGATAAAAACAAAATAGTATATGGCTTCTCGCCAGCTCAGTGACCAAAACAAATACAGTCATACTTTATAAAGGGCAGGAGTTGCACTGTCAAATTACTCCATTTTGTATCTGCTGCTTTGCCTGGTTTCAGCACTATGGAACAAAATGCCTGTGTGTTGGGTACCCCTTGGTGGGTAGGGAAAGGACTAGGACACTAGGGAATACCCACTGTGGGGATGTCTTGCTCCATGATGTTGAAGCAGATGCAAAGTACAGAGGGTTGAAAATCTAGTTTCTGCTTTTTATAAAGGATGACAATGGGAGGTTTCCAGCTCTCCAATACAAGGGCAAAGAAGTTTGATGGACATGGTATCAACATACACACATCATTTCCCCATAGAAGATTTTAACTTTGGGGTAGCCTCCATCTAAGGTTCTTAGTATTCTGTGGCTAGCCATCTGTTCCAACATTGATGATAATAATAATAATAAATAAATAAAAATAATGAATATGCATTTAACACTATGTGCCAGACACTATGCTAAATACTTTAAATTATTATCTCATTTGATCCTCACCCCAACCCTGGAAGGTAGATACTATTAACATTCCCATTTTACAGAAGAGAAAATTGAGGTAAATAGGGATTAAGTGACTTGCCCATGATCTCCTGGGCAGTAAATATCTGAAGTGGTAATTGAATTAATTAAAGTTGGAGTCAAACCTAGCATTAGAGTTTAGCACAACTCCTTTACTTGTACATTCCTTCAGTGATATTTCCATGATTTTTATGCCTTTAATATGATATAGAACAATAGTATCAAAATCAAATAAAAATGGATCCCTGTTGTCTACAAATTGGTTTATTAAAACATAAATTAACAGTACCTTTGTTGTGTTATATTTCTTTTGTTAAATATTTCCCAATTATATTCTAATCTGGTTAGGATGCACCCTGGAGTTTTGCTGCCACTAGGAGTCCGGGGGACTGAATTTGATAGCTCTGGTGGAGAAAATATCATCTAAGACATATCAAACTAGAAAGAGAGGTGAGTAAATCCTGCAATTAGAAAAAGGAAGAGTCAGCTTATATGCTCCATTGGTATCCTTGTAATGTCAAGGATAAAGGAGATAAAGGAAAGCTTTCACTATGTTGGGTGAACCTTATAATAAAGAGTCACATGGAACAAGAAGGTATAGGTAAGTTGCAATCTGCCCCAGTGAAGAGAATATTTGCATTGTGGAGGTATTGCATTGTGGAGATGCATTACAGTAACCAAGTCTTGCATGATACATTTTGCTCAAAAGTAACCATTGTCAGCATGCTACAATCTATTGACACTACTATACATGTCGTTCTTCCCCAGTGGGTCTTCGGAGACCACAGTGTCCCATGACTTGTAGCAGATAATTGTGATGTTAACTAAAGTTGTTGATAATATTGCTGTTGTTCAGTCATTTCAGTCATGGCTGATTCTTCATGATCCCATTTGGGGTTTCCTTGGCAAAGATCCTAGAATAGTTTGTCATTTCCTTCTCTAGTTCATTTTACTGATGAGGAAACTGAGCAGACAGGGTTAAGTGACTTGCCCAAGGACATACAGATAATGAATGTCTGAGACTGGATCTAAACTCAGATACTCCTGCCTAGTGGACTGACACTGTATTTACTGCACCACCTAGCTGCCTCATTCATGTTAACTGACCTCAAAATCTATGGCCCTCTGATTGACTTTCTAACTATACTTTCCCTATTCACAGCCTCCCATTTCACTCAAGTCCTCCCCTTCATAGATACCTAGATTAGCTTCCCAAGAAGTCAGGAAAACTGAGAGGCTCTTGGACTTATGACATCTACTAGCTCTATGACCATGGGTGAATTATTTAAGCTTTTGGTGCTTCTGATAATTACCTGAGGTATAGGAAAGTTATACTGTTATGCTTAAGGAAAAAAAAGCTTCCACACTTAAAGTTATCTATACAGAACAAAAAATTCCAAAGGTCCTGAACCAAAGGGGAAAAAAACATTATTAAATGACTAACTCTAAATCACACAGAAAATAATTGGGAACACAATAATGAATTATTTGTAAGTTTTGGCCAGACCCTTTCTCACCTTAAGAGAATTACATCTGATCTAGAGGGCTGGTACAAATGTGTTCATGTTCTCTTTAGCTAATTTCTCCTACCCAGAATTTGTTCCAATAAAGTTTCCACTCGTAACTCGAATATAGTTTGTGTCTAAATTTTCCATAATGTAGATAACAGGATTCTCAGCTTCTATACAAGTATTTAAATAGCAGTATAGGTAGAATATGGCCTTTATTTTACCCTGCAAAAAATTCAAATAATATAAAAGATTCAATGGAGTGTATAAAGCCAATATAGAAAACATATAAAACATTAAAATAGCCCATAAACTGTCCATGGAAGGGAACTGACTCAGGGCTGAAAGTAGGGTAATAGAGTCCAGTATAAGTGTCTCCTAGATTTGTAGAGTCACTCTGTGATTTAGACATTGTCCAGTATTCAAACATATTTTAGGGTCGCTGAACAAGCAATTCCCCAGTGTTTCTGAAAAGTATTTCTTTTATCTCTATCAAATACACAAACCATTTAGACTTAAAGACATTCATACCCAAAGATATTCAGCTTTAGGGTACTAAAGTGCTTGGACTCTCCTGGAAGGGAAAAGCATGTTGGAGATACCAAATATCTCCAACTACTAAATATCTTTTTCTCATCAGCCCTTCACTGAATGAATAACAGGGAGAGGTAAAGTTCTCATTTCTTGCTCCCCAAATCTCGTTAATCCACATTGCTTCTCTGGCAGCATGAGACAGTTGTCATCTTATTTTTTTCCAAAATTACATTAGATTGTAAGTGTTTCCTACATGCAGGCACAATGAATGATAAGCAAAATAAATAAATAAAAAGATAGTCCCTGACCTCAAGGAGCTTACATTCTAGTGAGGAAAGACAACTCATATTAACATGGCTGTCATAAGTGCTTCCTTAAATGGAAGTTCTTAGGAAGAACTCACCAATTGTTTGAAGAGGTCACTGGCATAGTGACATCTCCAGAGTGTCCTTTAAGAAGGAAATCTCTCAGCAGTCACCTTTCACTTTAGAGGGTGAGGTCTCTGAATTTTTGAACTTGAGAGTTTTCTGTGAGGCAAGCAGGTCAACTGGCCCACCATAGCTTTTAAAAATCCAGGATCTCATTGAGAAATCAAAATAATGATAGCCTTTACATGATACTTTAAGATTTGCATAGTAATATATAAATACTATCCAATTTCATTCTCAAAAGACCCCTGGGAGATAAATGCTGCTGTGATCTCCATTTTATGGATAAGGAAACTGAGGCAGAGATCAAGTGATTTGCCCAGGATACACAGATAATAAATGTCTGAATCCATATTTGAAGTCAAGTCTTCCTGACTCCAGAGCCAGCACTCTATTCACTATGCTATCTATCTTTCTCTTGGTTGATATTCAGAACCATTGCAGTAAATGTCCAAATTTTGCCAAGTGGGTAAGTATATGTTTGTTCCTGCCATGTGCTTCTGTAGGACTTCTGTCATTGTCCTGATTGTTGACTTTATTTGGGTTGGCTAAGTTCATTCTCAGGTCTCCAGGACTCATAAATTTGTTTAGAACATATGTAATTCCTTTTCTGTCCCAAAGCTAACATTAACAATTCCCAGGGAGAGTCCCTGGGAAAGGAAATAGAGAACACGCAGACTTCCCTCAAGCCCCACTTAAACACCAGGTCTACTCTGCTGCATTGTGATTTATTTTTTGAATAAGGAAAAGTTGAAAAAGTGCAAAATGACTGAGAGTGAGCTGTCTATAATTTTTCTTTGCTGGCACAGAGATGCTGCTTCTCAAGAAGAATCCACCTTTTCCTCTCCATCAGTCCCGGCCCAGCCAATCATCTTTGGGATAACCTCAGTAGATGGAGACCAAACCCAGGAGAATCCCTTGGGCTCTCAGTGAGGCACCAATGAGCAAACCAACAAGCTAAAGAGGCAAAGACATGTCCCTCTAATTGATTAGGGAGTAATCTTGTCCAAATCCCTAATGTGTAATTGATATGTAGTGAACTACATGTTTTTTTTTTTCCTAAATTTACCAAAATCCATATAGGCTGCTTTCTTTTCCATTTAAAACAATTTCTCACACATTCCCTCTCTTCCATATCTCACAACTCACAACCTTTTCCCTATTCTTTTCCTTTGCATCAACACACAAATTAAATCAGAACCCAAAGATCCTGGCCCCATTCATCTGGGAATTATTCCAATGACTTCTAACTTTAGCTTGGAAGATTCCCACTGAAGTCAAAAATAACCTGTTCCATGCAAGATGAAGTTATCTTTAGTACACTTCCGAAGACCTGAACTTGGACACTGGGCTTCAGCAGCACAATCTGTATTGTGAGGAACTTCTGATATATGCATATTATCTTCCTTGATAGAAAGTAAGCTCCTTGAGGGCAGAGTCCATTTCATTTTTATCTTTGTAACTCCTGTGTCCAACAGAGTAACCTGGCATATGGTAAGTGCTCAATAAGTGATGATTGATTGGGTGATAGATGGATTTGTTACCTAGAGACTTAGTCTGGATCCTGCCTTTCCTTCCTTAATGTTGAATCCATCTCTATCCCCATTTGCCCAGTTTTGTGGCTTTTTTCCATTCCAATTCATTTCCTACTCTTACCTGCCTGTGGCTTAAAATTCAAGAAAGAGACTTCCATCTTCCTACTTAATTTTCTTCCTTCTGCTAGTGTTGGGTACCACCTCATTTATTTCAGACTAAGTTTCCCAGTACTGCTTCTTTTGACCTTTTTTTTTTCTTCTTGGTATTATGCCATCTGAGCTTTTTCTGGTTGAAACTTGATTTACACCTATCACAGTCATTACCATATGACTCTTCCCCACTGAGTATCTGTAGTTTGTAACAACTAGGTAAAGGACATCACTGTTTCCTCTCCTCCTGACCAAGCTCTATCATACTGGTGTCTCTCCTTTGCCTTTTCCATCTCAAACCTTCTGTGTTACATCTCATTCCACAGTAAGATTAGATACTTAAGACTCTTTTAGTATTATGAGGAAACCAACAGTGTTGTGGAGCTACATTTGCCTAATCCTTATTCCCTAATACTGAAACCTCAAGTTCATGATTTAAAAGAAAAGGACATTGTGAATGTAAACAGCATTCAATCACTTATTAATCACAAACCTATAAAAGCAAAATCTCTTTAAAGCTGAAAACGATTTTCCCTTCTAAGCATCAAAGAATTATGAAAGAAAGGGATGAATTGCAGGAGATCTAGAGGCAAAAGAAAATACAAGCAAACAAAAATATTTACCACTGGCTCATATACAACTTTGAACAAGCCTCTTATCTTTAGGAAATGAGAGTGAGAACTTTTGAGTTTCAAAGTCTAATGAAGGTTACTGAAAGTGGTAGCTGTCCAAATACCAGCTGCTGGCATAACTAGCCAGACTTGAGTGACTTTTGCTCCTGGAAATATTTTGTGCAGTCAGAATCTGGGTTAGGGCTGCATCTCTTGATTCATGGTAGGAAACTGTCATATTTCTGCTTTCCTTCTCATTCATAAGTGAATGAGACTAAATACATAACGAGATACTAGAATAAGGAGAAAGGAAAGAGGGAAACTTCTTTGACTCTCTTTTGTCTCTGTCTTTTTCTTTTTGTCTTTCTCTGTCCTTCTGTTTCTTTCTCTGTGTATCTTTCTCTGTCTTTCTCTGCTTCTCTGTCTCTATCTCTGTCTCTCTCTCCTTCTCTATGCTCCTCTCTCTCTCCCTCTGTGTCTCTGTCTCAGCCTCTGCCTGTCTTTGTCTGAATGTCTCTCTCCCTCCCTCCCTCAGTGTCTCCTGCTTCTTCAATATCTTAGCTCTTTTAAAATCTATTCTTTCCCTTTAACTTTCCACCCCAACTTCCTTTCTCCCATCCTACCCAAGCACAAGAGCCTGCCTCCTGAATAGGCTCCTCCTTATGAGCAGGGTGGCAGAAAACCCTGCCTTTTCAAAAGTCCCTCCTCCTCAGGCTGCCAGTGAGCCTGAAATTCTCACCAGTAGAGTCCCTCCATTGGGTTAGGGCCAAAACAGCAGGGAGCCCAGCTGTCAGCTCAACCTGGGTTTGTCTGAGAAAATAACAGAACCATAGAATGTCAGATCTTGAAAGGACCCTGAAGATCATCCTGCCCAAACTTCTCAGTCTACTTATGGGGAAACAGAAGCCCAGACAGGTCAAACAATCTCCCCAAAGTCATACAGTCAAACCCCTAGGGCTAAAATGTAGGTCTTCTGTCTCCCAATCTTTTTTCCCATGGCTCTGTGGGAGTCTAAGCCATAAATAATGATGAGTCCATGTATAACACACCATCCTCCAAGGTTTACAAAGTGTTTTCTTCAAAGAAACCGGGTAAGGCAGGTAAGTAGTTCTATTATTTCAATTTTATAGATATGGGAAACTGAGGCTTAGGGAGTTGGAATAATTTGTTCATATCTAAAAAGACAGTGAATCTGCTTGATTGTGATCCCAGGTTTCCTGTTTCCAATTTTAGCTTGCTAACATGGCAACCCTCCCTATACTGAATCATAGATTAAAAAGTCAAAGCTGGAGGGAATTGCAGAAGTCTAACCTCCTCATTTTACAAATGAGGAAACTGAGCCTTCACAGAGGTGGGAGAAGTTAGATGGTGCAATGAATAATAAAGCACCTGCCCTGAAGTCAGCAGGACCGGAATTTAAATCTGACCTCAGACACTTAATAAGCTAGGTGACCCTGGGCATGCCACTTAAACCCAATAATCTGGACAGAGAGACAGAGAGACAGAGACAGACAGAGACAGAGAGAGACAGAGACAGACAGAGAAAGAGAGAGAGAGAGAGAGAGAGAGAGAGAGAGAGAGAGAGAGAGAGAAATATTTAATAAGTCCAGAAAGGTAGGTTGGGCTCAAATTATAAAGGTCTTTAATACCAAACAGGCATTTTCCAGTTACAAAATCATAGATTTAGAGCTGTAATGGACTCACTTTATGTCTGAGAAACCTGAAACCTAGGGATATTGTTACTTGTTCTGGGTCATACAGCATCTAAAATAGAATTTAAAGGTTCTCACTGTAATCATCAATTAAATGATTTGTCCATGGTCACACATGTAGAATCAGAGTCAGTATTTGAATTGTCTGCACATTTAATACTATTTCCACGGAACAGAAAGGTGTTGATTATCAATCAATCATCAAAAACATACTCCCTGGAAGGAGGGTCCAATTTCCTTGCCTTTCTTAGAGAGGACTAGCAGTTTTCTCAGCCCCTGTGAGTTATTAAAATGATTTACCTTCCTAATAACCAAATGGAGATAGACTGATAGTTAGTTCTATGGAGGTCATTGGAACTGGCCGCCATTTTTTTGTGGGGAGAAAGAATAATAAAGCCTGGAATAGAGAATGATGACTGGGAATTATTACACTTGAACTTTACATTCCTCTCCTGGAGTTTTCATACATGTATAGATTGAGAGCTAGAAGGAACTTTCAGGAGGCTGCTTTCCCCATTACCTCCATTTTTTGGATGAGGAAACCAAATCCCAAGGTGACCAGAGAGTAGACTTCAGATTTGAAACTAAGTCCTCTGAAGCCAGAGATGATGTTTATCTGCATGCCATACTTTTTCCCACAAGATAACTGAGGTTTGAAAAAATAAAAATAGGCAGGTGGGCCTTGGAGAGTGCAACCATCATCAAATAAAACAGAAGAGTAAGAAAGGGAAACAGATTTTAGGGAAGATAATTAGTTTGGTTTTGAATGTGGCTCTCTGTTTAGTTTGCTGCCCTCTGCTCCCTCATCCCTCAGTGCTAAGGCTGAAATCTGCAAGAAGCTGAGGCAGAAAATTGTACCTCATATTCATATTGATTAAGACACAGCTCTCCACTGCCCCCTGCTGCTAGCACTGTCAAATACATCTTCCCCAAACACTCCCTGACTGGCTTGGAAGATGGGGTCACTTGTCTGCTTGACAACTTCAGTAACTCTTTGGAATCTACAGGATAAAGTCTCATTTTCTTAAGCTGGAGTTTAAGGTTCTCCAGTCTGCTTTTCATTTTCTCGAATTAATTACTGCCCAGAGAAGCCTTTCTCCCAGAATTCTAAGTGCTTTCCTGACTTTGCTCCTGCTAATTTTTTTACGGTTTGGAATTCCTTGTCCCTTTTCTCTCTGACTTCAGGGTTGAGTTCCAATGCCTTGATGGAGTCTTCTTGACTACTCCAACCCAGAACAATCTATCCTATAAACTGCTTTTGGTCTTAGCCATCTGCACCATTCATTTAGCACTGATTTTACATATATGTATGTGTGTATGTATAAAAGGACATTTTAAAGACATTATATAAAGGTAAGTATTGGGTTTCAGCCAAGCTGTATTTCATTGATCTATATGTACTTATCTGTGTGTGTGTGTGCGTGTGTGTGTGTGTGTGTGTATTGATTATGCTCACATACATTTGAGCTTAATAGATAAATACTGGCTTTGAACTAGATTGTAGTTTTCATTGATGTAAGGACTTCTGCACCAAGATATTTCCTCTCATCCTAAAACTTTCTTCAGCACCTGGGGCTTTGTTGCCTTATAATTATTCAATCACACCTGTGGCTTCTCTCAGCCTGGAACAGCTCTCAATAAAGTCTGCCCCACTATCTCATTGATGAATTCATCCTGGAGTCTCCATTTCTCCCTTCCTTCCTTCATTTCCTCCTTCCTTCTCTTTCCTTCCTTCCTTCCTTCCTTCCTTCCTTTCTTCCTTTCCTCCTTCCTTCCTTCCTTCTTTTCCTTCCATCCCTCCCTCTCTCATTTACATGTTCCTTTCTCCCTTTCTTTTCCTTCCTTCTTTCCTTCCCTCCCTCCCTCCCTCCCTTTCCTTTTCCCTTTCTTCCCTCCTTCCCTCTCTTTCTCTCTTCCTTCCTTCCCTTCCTCCCTCCCTTCCTTCCTTCCTTCCTTCCTTCCTTCTTTATTCATTCCTTTCTCTCCCCCCCCCTTTCCTTCAGTGCTTCCTTTACTATTTCAGATTGGTATTGGTTCTGTCCTCTATAGATTTAGCCCATGATCCCACATTCCATGTCAGAAGAACAACATCTATGCAGATCATACTAGTTCCAAGGCCAGCTCACTACTCATTATTCTCCTATTCTTCCCTTCTTAGGTTTCTCCATCTTAGTGATTTCCTCTCCCTTTCATTCCTTAGGGAAAAGGAAAGGTTCTCTCCTCCCCCCAGTCTATATAATTCTTAGGCATCAAAACACAGTACATGAAGCACTAAACTTAGGATACAAGAAAATGGATTCAAATCTTACCTTAGACATTACCAAGTAGATAACCATGCACAAGTCACTTAACTTCCCTAAACCTCAATTTCCTTATCTGGAAAATGGAGATAATGATACCTCACAGAGCTGTCATAAAATTCAACTGGTTAGATAACATGAAAATTCCTTTAAAAAATATACAAATATTGTTGTTGTTCAACTGTAGTTTTTTTTTAAGTCAGACATTTTTAATTTTAATAAGGAATAAGGGTCAGTGCTACACTTAGGAAAATTACATTTCCAACTGCTTTCAAAATGTGATTTTTGTATATATTGGGCAAGCCCTCTACTTGTAGAAATATTTCTCCAATCATTTAATTGATTGCTGTAATTTTTCAAATGGGACCTTGTATTCCACAAAAATATGTTTTCAATTTCATACAACTTTGGGAGAAGGAACACTGTATCAAATTCTCACTAAAGTGAAAAAGACTGCTAAAAAATGCTTTTATAAGAATAGTTTCTCCTCTTCCCCAAAGGGGTTGGGGGAAAATTAGGGTTGCCTAAGAGTTAGTGCCTAAGAGACAGAATTGGAGAAGCAAGGCAATCAAGCTTGACCTCCTTGACAATTTTGTCCTGTCTGCAATTTTTCCATTCACCAACTCAGTACGTGTCCATCTTCCAGAGAATCAAAACCCAGTTCCTTTAGCTGAACGATGATGCTCAAGATGCCACAAATATACCCTGCCGAGAGCTTGGTGAGAAACTCGTCATTCACCACTCGACCTTTGAGAAAACAACCCCCTGGTTTCCATCTGGTCTAGGAGAAATACAAGCATCTGGCAGCTCCTGGTGTTTGGCTCTTGCTCATGAAACAGAAATCAAATTTTCACAGGTCAAACTGAGCACAATATTCTCCCCTCCCTGATCTGCAAGTTCCCTACAAAAATAAACTTTCTTCAGTTTGTAAGTGGGTGTGAGAAACAGCTTTGGGCTGAAACTAGTGACATGGGAACAGTGTTGCTGTCAAGCGGGTGACAGTCTGGAAGTCTAAATGTACATCATGATTGCCGCTTTTAGTAGGAGAGGGTACTGAGTGGAGGGTGAGGAGACTGGGTCTATCCTTGGCTCTGGCACTCACCATTTGAGTGATTTTGGCCAAGTCCAATTGAATTTCAGGAGGTTAGCTTCTACTATTATACAGTGAAGGGGGAGCATTTCTTCCACCTTGGACATTCTATCTCCTGACACTTTTTGTTCTAACATTTCCCATGCTAACATTCTAGCTTATTCCTTCCATGATTGTGTGATAGGAGCTTCAAATGAGATCGGAGAATCCTAGTTCTAGAGCTTGGGGAAAGCTCAAGTATCATTGAGTGAATTCCTCATTTTGCAGAAGAGGAAACTAAGAGGTAGGTATGCAAAACATCTGAAGTGGGTTTTGAACTCATATCCTTGATGCCAGAGATAATATTGTTTCTCAGCACTCAGGAGCTCACCTGGCACATTTTAGCTTTGTTGTTTAGTTTTAGTTTTGTTTTTTAGTCACTCCAACTCTTCATGAAGCCATTTGGATTTTTCTTTTTTCTTTCTTTCTTTCTTTCTTTCTTTCTTTCTTTCTTTCTTTCTTTCTTTCTTTCTTTCTTATTTTGAGGCAATTGAAGTTAAGTGACTTGCTCAGAGTCACACGGCTAGGAAGTGTAAAGTGTCTGAGACCAGATTTAATTCAGCTCCTCCTGACTTCAGGGCTGGTGCTCTAGCCACTGTGCCATATAGCTGGCTCCATTTGGATTTTTCTTGGCAAAGATACTAGAGTGGTTTGCCATTTCTTTCTCCAGCTCATTTGACAAATGAGGAAACTGAAGCAAAAAGTGACTTGCTCAGGATCACACAGTTAATAAATTTCTGAGGCTAAATTTGGACTCAGGAAGATGACTCTTCCTGATTCTAAGCCCAGTACCCTATCCATTGCTCCATCTAGATGGCTCTGGCACATAATAGATACTTAATAAATTGATTGATTGATTCTCCTGTACCAGATGGTCTCTATGGAATGGCAGTCCATATTTTAATATTCCTGTATGTTCTAACATTTTATGGCTCTAGAAGTTTAAGGTCAACTGAGGCTTTGCATCTTGTTTTTTATTCCCTATTGTGAATAAATTTTCTCAAGAAAACACCTGAAAGGAGCTGAACTTTCTTTCTTCTTTTAATTCCCTTTCCCTTTCCCCCACCATAGGGAAATCTATGAGCAGCCCCTAAGAATTCTGTTAAATCAATCAATTAAAAAGAAAAGCAGCAACATTAAAAGAATTTGAATTTCCAGCCCTGATATTTCCCAAAAAAGTTAATCATACATTTGCTCCTGGCATTGTGCCAGTACCAAATTAGATTTATGAATTTAGTGAGATTGTAAGTTAATAGACAGCTTTGAGTTCTGCTGAGCCAGTGCAAACCTTTAATGTTTAATCAAGAAGTAGAAATAGGAGTTAAGTGTGACTGGCTCGTGATATTTAAAAAAGAACAAACCCCACCAACTTAAGCATGCATTGACAATTTAGAAGGAACTTTTTGATTTTCTAGTCTTAGGTTCTCATAGAGCATTAGGATGCTAGAAAATGGATAAGGGCTGCAAAGAACAATTTAGGGATGAATAATCATTGCCACTCAATTGCTGACCTTTTTAGAAACCATATGTCCCCATTGTTCTATTTTCCTAGGCAGGGGATACTTTGGTGACTAGGCTGATTACTCTGAGGTAGAATATAAAGGTCGAGGTAATCAGTCCAATTAGGTCACTTGCTGTAATGAAAAGAGCTCTGCATTTGACGATCAAGGACTTGAGTTCAAATCCCAGCTCTATTCTATACTTCCAGTGGGAATCTGCATAAATCATACTGACACGGTGCCTCAGTTTCTTTATCTTTAAAATCAATTTGAATTGGATTTTTAGGGGTTACACTGAAATCGCTCAGAAGTCTCTTCTAAATCTGAATGTTACAGTTCTATGAATAAGAAAATTAGGATCTCCATTGCTGAGATTTAAATAGATTTGAAGAAGAGTTAGATTAAAATTACTTGCTCTCTAATTTGCATGTTACTATGAATGTAAATATTTTCTCCTCTGGTTGTCTGTAGACTCCTTGAAGGTTAAAATTTTCCCTTTTTCCTTTGTATTCCTTGCACTTGGAATATAGTAGGAATTTAATAAATGCTTTTTGATTGTCTGTAGTCATCCATGAGATCATTAAAGGGAAGTAAGATGCAACAAGGGGAGGTTACTTGGCAGATAACCAATGCCTTAACCTTAAATGAGCACAGCAGCTACTGTCTTGGAAAATAAGACAGTTGGTAACCTCATGCTAGAGGTTGGGACCAGCGCTTCCACAGCAGGACAGAGAAGGGCAGGTAAGAGATACAAGGAAAGATGTTACTAAAGAGCCTTGGAAATGATCATTGGGCACAATGGTCTCACAATAGGTTGTTCCTAGACTTGGCATATGGACATTTCCAGTTTTCACCAGATGGATGGGTAAGATTTCTGGGTCCTTCATCGTCATCATCACCATCATCATCACCAACATCATAATAGTATTGATACAATATTTTACAGTTTTGCAAAGCAATGCATATCTATACATGGATATATACTTGCATATATGTAAACATATACACTCATGGTTGTATTCAATGCAATATAATACATATGTGTGTATGCATATATATAAATATATATATACACACACATATATATAGGTATTATAAAATGTGTAATATATCCCTAAAATCTCATTAGCCCCTCACAATAACCCTGTGAAGCAAGTGCTGATATTATTACCATTTTAGAGATGAGAAAACTGAAGCCCAAGTTACATAGCAGCAATCATCCAAGGCAGGATTTGAACTCATTTTCTGGACTCCACTGTACCACCCAGCTGTCATCATCAACCATTCCATGAAACAGGCTGCCTTGGGAAGATAAAGATTGCCAGAGAGGTTGTCGGGAGGGGTATATCCTGCTCTGTCCCATCTGTTTTCCACATCTGACATTACAAACAAGGAGGCACCAATTAGCTGTGAAAACAAAAGTTTGTAGCCTAGAAAGTATAAGGCATGTTGTTATTGTTGTTGTTGCGGTTTAGTGTCTGATTCTTCATGACCCCATTTGGGGTTTTCTTGGCAGATATATTGGATGAGTTTGCTATTTTCTTCTCATCTTACAACTAATTTTACAAATGAGGAAACTGAGGCAGAGAGGGTTAAGTGACTTGCCCAGGGTCACATAACTAGGAATTATCTGAGGTCAGATTTGAATTCAGGAAGATGGGTCTTTCTGACTCCAAGCCTGTAACTCTATTCACTTTACCAGATGCTTTTCTTTATATCTGCACAGATTGCAGATCTTGAAGATTCTTGGAAATATAAAAGGCACCAAGGAAAATGGTACTAGGCAGAAAGGTCGAGGCATGGCAAGGGCAGGGTTAGTCTGTAAGATGGAAAAAGGCAGTGCCAGAAACCAGAACGGGTATTTTTTTTTTTTTTTGCTTTTTGCTTACATGACAACCATTGTGAAGAGCTGGTTGATGTATCACTAAGCTGATTGAAATAGAATGAAATCAGCTTGCTTAGTTGGACTGACTTCATGACCACACCAGATCTGTCATTTGATAGACCAGCTCATCACTATGGGTTTAACCAATGTAACAAAGGATGCACTTGAACCTGGCCATGCCCGTGGATTAGGGTGAATATTGTCTGAGACCATGGCAGTGCCACTAGTGAGACAGAGAGGGTTCGTTGTTAGTGCAACAGCAGCAACAACAAGAGGAATTGTGTCTTAAGAGAAATGGTTCAAGATTGACAGTTTCTATTGGTCCCTTCATGGTATGCTTTCATGGTTTGATTCATATTTCCTAACTTATTTCAAGTTCCATGACAAGTCTAAGCTCGCCTTTTTTGAGTATTGTTTCTTTCCTTGTAGCACATCTTTGGGTCATATTTCTTTCCCCCAAGATGGCTTTGTCTTTTAAGTCTTGAGATTTCCCCTTTCCCTATTTCTTTCCTGAATAGGGATGGGGGTTGACAAAGCAATGTCTTTGTCAATAATAATATATATGTTTCTCTCTCTCTCTCTCTCTCTCTCTCTCTCTCTCTCTCTCTCTCTGTATATATATAAATTTTGCCACAGAGAAGGATAGACACACACACACACACACACACACACACACACACATAGTGTCTATCCTTCTCTGTGGCAAAATTTATATATACATATACATATGTATATATATATATATATAATGTCTATCCTTCTCTGTGGCAAAATTTTCATCTAATCCATGATTTATAGGATTTTTTGAGGGGAGCGTATGAAGGAAATAGAAATAAGGGGTTTTGATCAGTGATGTAAGTAATCTAGGGAATTTAAAGAAATTACAGTTATCATTGCATATTGTCACCTACTCTGGTTAGTAACTCATTTGTAACAACTAGTGGAAGAGAGCTACCTAGAGCCTTGAATGGTTAAATGACTGATCCAGGATCTCACAACCAGTATAGGGTAATGGTCACAACTGAGTCCAGATTTTCCTGAATCTGAGATAGTGTCTCTATTTACTCTATCATGTTTATTCACATATATTTTTATATTTACTTCTTGCTCACCCCAATTGGAATAGGAACTCCTTGTTAATTTCCTTCTCTATACTTTTATCCAAAGGCCTGAAACATAGTAGACACTTAATGAATACTTTTTGATTAATTAAGTTTCCCAAATTTATGCTATAGATTAATGGCAAGGACAGAACCAAGACTGCAGGATCTTAGATGAGAATTAGGAGGGACCTTAAAAAACATCTCATATATTTTTTTTAATTTTATAAATTAAAAAAAAACTGAATCCCAGAGAGGATAGGTGTTTGCCCCAGTACCACACAGAGAGTAAGGATCAGAGTCAGTATCCAAAGTCTTTCCTTTTACTATAGATCCAATACTTGGGGACTGAGGGGGAGAATCCTTGGAGAGTAGGATATCATTTCAATAATTCCAATACAAACAAATAAGGAATAGCATCAGTGGAAAAATATGAACAATGTTTTAATGACACCAAAGAAAGTAGTTTGGAAGGATTCTAGGTTTGTAGGCAGAGAAACAGAATGAAAGGATGCAAGTACATGATCAATAATTTAGCAGAGACAAATTTTGATCTCATAGGAGATAGGATGCCTATCTTAAAGTATTGGGGCTTTAGTCAACCTTAAAAAAGGTCCATTGCTTCAGCTTTTTAAAATAATTTTTTTGAATTATAGATTTAGAACTAGAGGTGACCTCAAAGGTCATGTAGTCCAATCTCCTGCTTTTGTAATTGGGGATATTTAGGCATAAACAGCTAATAAGTAGGAAGAGTGGGATTTAAACCTAGGTCTTCTGGCCTTAATCAGCACATTTTCCACTATTCCATAAATTGCCTTAAAAAGGAAATCAAGCTGACTTTTCCTTGGAGTCCCTTATAAGTGGTAGAGACCTGACAAGTTATGGCCCAAGTGATGGGGGACTTCATTCATCTCTCACCACTGCTGAGTTAAATGGTAGGCCAAAATTTCAAGAAAGGTAAAAAAAAATTTGCCTTCCTCAGTAGTTCATTTTCATAAGAGGTGTGTGAAAAGGAGAATTGGAAAAAGAGATCCTTGAGGATCTTCCTGTCCTGCCTCAGACCTGGCACAGGATTCTTAAGGGTTTAGTCAAAGAGATCTTGAGTGACTTTGAGCTCCAATTATTTGAACAGAAGATAGATTGAGCATCAGATTACTTAAGGAACTTAGTTCTGTAGTTAAAACTTAGAATTGTAGTAAACAAATACAGGAGTCTGAGTCTGCATTTCAGGGGAGCCAAGTACAGGCAGGAAGAGCAGGTCCAAATCAACTCTGTTACCATAAACAACAAAATTAGGCAATGGGCAAGTTGTTCAGAGCATCAGGCCTAGAATCAAGAAGATCTGAGTTCAAATGCAGCTTTGGACACATTAGTGACCTTGAATAAGTCACTTAAGCCTGTTTGCCTCAGTTTTCTCATCTGTAAAATGAACTAGAGAAGGAATTAGCAAACCATTCTATCTCTGGCAAGAGAAACGCAAAATAGGTCACGAAGAGTGAACAGCAATGTATTTTGAACCCATCCCTATATTCTTGGATATGTTCACTCCAGAAGCTAGGAGACTCTGGCTGACAAGGGGACAAGCTCAAAGAGAGGTCAAGATCACAGAATAGTACATTTGCTGCAGGACATTTTCACTACCAAATTCATTGTGAATGCATCTTGATCTCCCTTGTTTTTTCTTATAAATATCATTTGTTCTTCCATTATATTCATACTTTTATATGTCTTTTTTTTCTTTTCAGTCATTCCCCATTAAGATCCCCGATTAAAGATTTAAAAAGAGAGAAAAAAACAGTTAAAAGCAGTTTAAAGATCAACTGAGATGATGGTAAAATGCTTAATACAGTGTTTGGCCCATAGTAAATGCTACATAAATGTTAGTTATTATTATCATTGTTGATGCTATTTAATTAAGAACCTACTACATGCCAGGCACTCTGCTAGGCAATGGAAAGAAAAAGAAAAATGGAAAATGAAACTCTTGTAAATATAGGGAAGTGAATATAGGGAAGGAGTGCAGGGGAAAGATCTCATTTTAGAATCCTAAAATCTGAGTTTTATTCTAGCCATGCCCTTCCATTGGACAAATTACTTTATCTCAGCCTTAGTTTACGTATCTGTAAAATGAGGGGATTAGAATAAATGACCTTTAAGGTCCCTTTCAGATCTAAATCTGTGATCCTCTGAGCCTTGTTTAGGAATCTTTCTTACTTCTAATGAATTGCTCAGATAGATGAGGAGGGGAAAGAGAGAGAGGGAAAAAATAGGAAGAGAGGAAATGAGGGGGAAAGAGGGAGAAACAAAAATAAAGAGAGAGAAAAAAAGAAGGGAAGGGGGGAAAGAAAAAAGGAAGGGGGAAAAGAGAAGAAATAAAGAATAAAAGGGGAAGATAGAGGGAAAGAAGAAAAGATCAGGAAGAGGAAAAAAGAGATAGACACAAACAGAGATATAGAGATAGAGAAAAAAGACAGAGAGAGACAGACAGAGAAAAGAGACAGAAAATCTAGAGAAAGACAGGCAAGGAGAGGAGAAGGGAAAGAGGAGGGGAAAAGAGGGATCAAGGGAAGGGAGAGAGGGAGAGAGAGACAGAGACAGAGACACAGAGACAGAGACAGAGAGGCAGACAGAAACAGAGAGACAAAGACAGAAACAGAGAGACAGAGACAGAAACAGAGAGAGAGATAGAGAGGGAGGGAGGGAAGGGGGAAGGGAGTGAAAGAAAGAAGGAGGGAGGGAAGGAGGGAAAGAGAGGACCATGATCATTTATTCTTGGTTTTGTCCCAAGTGAACTCCTAATTTTGTCACCACCCCCTCCCCACCCCAGGAATGAAGATAAATGGCTTCTCCCTCATAATCTATCATTGACTGCATGCTGTGCAGCCTTCACCAGACAGATGGTTTCTCTCTTTTCCTCCTTCATTGTGTCTCCTGCCTTCTCCAGAGCTGACTCCAGCAGCCCCTAGTCCTCACTTCCAGTAGGAGCCCTAAATTACCCTGACAGTTCATCCTTGATAAGGAATGACTGTGGATCATGTTCCTGATTTGGGTTTGACTGGCTGTGAAATGCAAAATCTGGGACCCTATGTTTCTGCCTTTCTTCTGAAAACAGAAGATATATAAAACAACTTGATGTGACTTAGATGCGTTTTAAGAGCTGTTATTAGTGGGCCAAGTTGCTCCAATAATTTCCAAATGTCCATAATTATGCTCTTGATTTTGTAGTTTGAGGAGGTTTTTACTGAGCACTTACTGTGTTTTCCCAGTGCCTTTCTGTCAACTAGTAATTAGTTATCTGTCATTGTCTTCCTGGGGCAGATCTGTTCTAGTCTGAGAGAGAGAGACAGAGAGAGAGAGAGACAGAGAAAGAGACAGAGACACACACAGAGAGAGATAGAGACAGAGAGAGAGACAGAGACAGAGAGACAGAGAGAGAGAGAATTAGGGAGAGACAGAGAGATGGAGAGAGACAGACAGAGTCAGAGAGGCAGAGACAGGAAAGAGAGAAAGAGGGGAGAGAGAGAAGAGAGGGGGAGGGAAGAAAGGAGGGAGGGAGAGAGGGGGAGAGAGGGGGAAGGGAGGAAAAAAGGGATAAGGGGGAGAGAGAGAAAGTGAGAGTGAGTGAGTGAGTATTTGGAAACAGAAATTATGGTACCTATAACCAAAGTCCTCCAGATTTAAAATGAGATATATATGTATGTGTGTGTTTGTGTGTGTGTGTGTGTGAATTAGCATATATGCAACAAGGAATGTCCAAAGACATGTGTCTTGGTTTATAATGGTACTTTGTACTCAGCTTAAGAGGTTATTTGATTATTTACTTAATTGATGTTGACTTCTCAGTAGGGGTTTGTTAACACATCAGAAACCTTGGGAATTGAAGAATAAATTTTACCATCCTTTTTCTTCCATTTGATTGGTTCCTTCTTAGATAACTGGGTCCTTTTGCTCTCTACATCCCACCTTTCAATCCTTCACTCCAAAACAATAACAGCAAAAACAACTCAATTGTCCAAGTACTTTAGCGAACTTGATCTCAGAATGTTGTGCCACAGTCCATATCTTATTTTCCCTCAATTGCTTTGTCTCAGTTTCCCTTAATTGTTATGCCTCGACAGCAACACCCCCCCCACACCCCCCACCCTTCTGACCATCAGGAATAATTGGGCTAGCATTCCAAAGAGTTATATAGCCTTCAGATGGCCCAACTCAAATACCTAGACATACCCCTTATCTTTATGGCCTCAGACTTAATGTCTCCTAGTTTCTTCCCAAACTTATCACAATTTATGATTCTTCATACCGCCAACCTGTCAGAATTGAATTGATAGTCCTTTCCTGGAACTCCAATTTCCCCCCCAGTACCCTACCCCTCCCTCTGCCTGTTCTTCTTTGTTCCCCTGCAAGCCCGGGAGCCCTATAAGAATCCTTGGACCAAATTACTAATTGCTGGATACATTGAGATCCAGATGGCTGGCTAATGGCTGCCAGTGTAAACTCTCAATGGACTGAATACTTTGAGACAATAGTCTTATTCGGTTGACTAGTCTTACTTCTCCATTAATATCAATCAAATATTTCCTAGTCTCCAATGTGTGATACTGCCTCAGTTTCTCCCAGAGCATTACAAGAAATGTGGATGTTCTCTCCAATCATGCATTCATAACACTTCCTTGATTGTCCATTCTGTTTAATCCTCACCCACATCCTCCCATATGTTTACTATAATGGATCCATCCAATATTGTTGGGGACCTTCCTCAAATTTTCTTGACAGCATGAAGATAGCAGTGAAATGCACAGGCTATTCAGTGGTTAACCATCAATCTTGAAAAATCAATAGTTCTTCCAAAATAAGCATAAGCACAACATTTTTAATTAACCACCTACTGTGTACAGAGCATTGTGGTGAGTACTAGGGGAAATACAAAGTTTAGGTAAATTGTGATTCCTGCCATCATGAAGAACATATATTTCTTATATAAAATAATTCATAAATATATCAGAGAAACTCCATCCTGTCAATATAGAGGTGGGACATTATAATGTAGGACATTTCTTATTATCAAAAACTTTTGGTCTCTTGGTTGGTTTTTCTGAATTGTTTTTCTTTTTTCTTTGCTTTATCTTTAATCTTTGTTACCTGGGAAGATTAAATGGATTTATCTGTGTGGGATTTTTAGTAAGGACCAAACTGTTAAAAATGGGGCCAATAATTTAGAAAAGATAAAAAACACAAAATAAAATAACATGTGAACTATGAGAAAGGAAGGTTGTTCCTGTGAGAAGGAATCATGTTTCAGGGAAAAGGTGATATTTGAGCTCAAATTTCAAGGATTGGTTGACACTATACAAAGGAAGGAGAGGAGAAAGGATATTCCAGACACAAAAAAAGTTTGAAGAAGGACATGGAGCTGTATTGGGCAGGGGGTGTTGACTGGGCAGAGGCTGCTTCACTTTGCCTAAAATATTAAGTGAATAGAAGAGGATACCACAAGAGGAATCATAGTGCTCTAGAGTGCTTTGATTTCCAGAAAGAATGTTTCCAACTTCATAGGAGAGGCAATGGGGAGCCACTAAAGATTTTTTTCAGAGGGAAATAGCTATATCTGGACACATACCTTGTGTGATATAATTAGGTAAAATCCTTTGCTTTGGGCTCAAAGATGGGAGTGGAGCAGATCTTAATGGCTCAGAGATTCCCAAACCAGGATATCTAATTACTACAAGATCCTAGGCACAATTTCAGCACCATTGATTTAAACCACAAAAACCATCTATTCCAATTCCCTCCTTTATATAGATATGGAGGACTAAGACCCAGGGCTAAGTCCAAGTCTCAGAGGCACATCCACTCCCAGGCCTCCTGATTTCAGAGACAACCCCCTTCCCTCTCTATTATCTCCCTGTATTCCAGCCAATAGAGCTAACCTAGAGGACCCTGAAAGAGGCAAGACAAGTTGGGGACTGCCATCCCGTTAGCTATTTACAGAGACATTTTTTATCAATTGTAAAGGCCTGTTTAGAAATTGTCTCAGCCTTCCAGATTTGTGAGGATTGATGCATAAATACTGATATCTCTATACAGCCTGACAATACAAATTGTCACACTAGAAGACAATGTACGTGCTTGGTCAGGTTACACACTCTGAATTCCCTGGAAACCCCAAAGAGCAAAGTATTCCATAAACCCAAGCCCCATTTATCATTCTGCCAGGCGCAATAAACATTGTTCTGCTGGGTTAACCTCCCCTGGGAAAGGCAGCAGCTATCAGTTAAATACATACATGGAGTATTCCCCAATCCCTGGCATGGGAGGTGGGGAGGAGAGAGAGAGGGAGACAAAGTTAAAGAACTACCTCCATCTTATTTGATGCTATGCATATATTCCCTTCATCCCCATTCTGATTTTCCCTAGGCCCTTCCTCTAGGCCCATACTCTACTTCATGTAAAGTGGCAAGAGCCTAGGATCAGAAATCAGAACTCCTGGGTTTGGATCCTGGCTCAATTACTTAATATCTGCATGATTCTGACTGGACAAGTCATTTTATCTTTTCATTCCTCAGTTGTCTTATCTGTAAAATGAGGAATTAGCCTCAGAGGCCCTTCCAAACTCTAAAGCTATGATACTCACTCCCTTATATTTCCTATGCTGCTTGAAGTCGTGGATGGATGGGAAAGGAGAGTGAAGGGATGAGGAGAAAGAAGAAAAAAGAGAAAAAGAAAACAGGAAAGAGGATGCAGAAAGAAAAAAGAAGGAAGGGGAGAGGAGGAAAGAGAAAATGAAAGAGGAAATAGAAAAAAAAGAGGGGAGAGGAAGGGAAGGGAAAAGAGAGAAGGGAAAAAAAAGAGGAAGGGAAAGGGAAAGAGGAAACAGGAAAAGGAGGGGAGGGGAAAAATGGGAAGGAGAGAGGAGGGAAAGAAAGAGAAAGAGGAAATAGGAAAGAGGGGAGCAGAAAGAAAAGAAGAAGAGGGTAAAAAGAGGAAAGGAGGAGAGATGAATATGAAAGAGAGGGAAGAGGAAAAAAGAATTAGAAAAGAGGGGAGTGGATGGGAAGGAAAGGAGAGAAGGGAAGAGGGAGAAAAGTAAGGGAAAGGGAAAGGAAGTGAATGAAGGGGAAAGCTGGTCTGCAAGATGATGAGTGAAGAAAGCCCCAGTTTAAGGAACTGCCCTTAAAAGTTTCTTCATCTGGTTCTCAGGTTACAAAACAGATTTCCACTTCCATTCAGCAGCTTAATTCATAATTAGTACCGCTTTGTCCTTCTCTCTTTTCTCCAGCATCCAGCAGTTTTTCTAAACAGGAAGAGAAACTCAATGTGGGTGGATCACTTTGTCCTTGGACTTCCTGAAACAGCCATGTCAGTATCCTTATATTCAGGTTTCTCATCTTTCTTCCTGTGGGCATCTCCCTCCCTGCTTCATCCCCTCCTATAGACACATGCTGCAATTCTTCCTTCTATATTTCTGCTCTTTTTAATCCCCTCCCACCCCATTCCCCCATGATAATTCTCATCAAGATCTAACTCAGTGTTCACTTCCTCCAAGAAACCTTTCCTAATTAACCCCACTGACATCCAATCATCCTTATATTTCTTATCCCTAGTGTCTGTTCCAGACCTTTCCCTCTTTCCTTTAGGCCTCAGCTGCACCCCCTCCTATCCCTCTCTCTACTGTGACAGAAAGTGACTAAACCTACTTTACTGAGAAGATAGGAGCCATCCAATATGAGTGTTCTTCCCCCAGTCCTCAAAAATTTTTATTATTGTTATACTCTCTCCTCTTTCATCTTCAACTCAGAAGAATTGTCCCTATTCCTCTATAATATCCCCATCTCCATTCCCATCCAGCCTCACCTGGGGTTTAGGCTCAGAGAGCCTATTGTATTATTGTATTATTATTATTGTATTATTGTACCTCAATAGAATAAGCATTGCCTTTGGAGTCAGAGAACCTGGGTTCAAATTCTGCCTCTCTAATGGTTACTAGTTGTGTGAATTTTGGCAAATTTCATATCTTCTCTGGACATATTTCCTCATCTGTAAAATGAAGAATTTGGATTGTATGTTTTCCGAGGTCCTTTCTAGCTTCAGTTCCATGATCTTCCCTCTTTCCCATCACTGCTAAAAGTGTTTTTTTTTTAAGATCTTCATACACAATACCACCATATCCTCATTCCCATTCACTCTTCATACCCCTGAAATCTGGTTTCTGTACTCACCAACCTATTGGAATCATCCCCTCCAAAGTAATGAGGGAGATATTTACTCCAAATCATAGAATCACAGAGATTAAAAATGAGAGGGACATTAGGAATCATCTGAACAAGACTCTTTATTTTACAGATGAGAAAAGTTAGTACCAAAAAGGAAAAAGAGTCAATTCAATACTATTAAATTGAAGAGAAAGGATCAAAGTTCGGGTCCTGTAGTCCCATGTTGCTAAATTCTTCCCTGACTTCTTCATAACATTTGATTCTATTGAAGATTACCTCCTATTAAATACTTTGTCTTGCCTTGGTTCTAGAAATGCCTCATTCTCCTAATTTCCTCCCTACATATTCAATCCCTCCTTTAGTTTTTTCACAGGACCAAAATTTGGGAGGACAGTGATAGGCTGGAAGAAGACATTTGGAAGAAGGAAATTATAATAGTGAAGAGCTTTGGGTCTATGCCATGTGGGGATGACTTAAAGAAACTGAGGGTGTTTTATTTGTAGAGAAGACTCTGGTGGTAATTTGGTGAGAGGCTTTGGGTATTTAGGGAACTGTCACATAGAGAAGAACTTGTAATTATTCTTGTACATGACTGTAATGCATTCCCTCATTACTGCCATCTTTAGAATCCCTTATTTCTTCCTAGTTTTAGCTCAAACACCATATTCTCTATGAAGATTTTCCTTATTCTTCCAGCTGTCAATACTTTCTCTGCCCAAATGCATTATATTTATTGTGCATGTGTTCTATTCATATGAATATCTATGCACAAATGTGTCCTATTAGAATGTAGGATCATTGTGTGAAAGAACTTCATTTTTGTCTCTGTCCACAGTGTTTGACACATAGTAGGATCAGTTTGTGGAGTTTTTAAACAGTGAGATCTCGATGATTTCAGGAGAAAGAAAAAAAAATCTTAGCAAGTGAAGGTGATGGGTTCCACATCACTGAGCATCTTCAGATGAAGGCAGGATGACCATATGTTGAGTTTTTTCATGGTGGGGATTCCTTTCATGGATGGGTCAGATTAAAAGGCTACTGAGAACCTTTTCAGCTCTCAGATTTTGTGAATATTTGTTTTTATGTTGTGGAGGGCTAAGTGGGATGAGCTAATTAATAACAACAACAGTGTCTAGCTTTGATATAGCACTTTAAGGATTGCGAAGTGCTTTATATATATATATATATATACATATACTCATTTAATTCTCACAACTCTTTGAGATAGATATTATTTCATTTATTGTACAGAAGAAGAAACTAAGCAAGATAGAAATTAAGTGACTTACCCAGGATCACATAGCTACTAAGTATCTAAGTTAGGATTTAAATTCAGGTCTTCCTTTGCATTTCCACTGCACAATTAACTGATTAATCCAGTGAAACTTAACTAGTGTTTGTTAAACACTCACTATGTATCAGGTCTTGATATAAACTCCTGCAAAGGGGTTTATAAAGATAAAATAAACAAAAATACTCAGCTCCTCAAATGTGCTACATTCTACTGTTGAACATAACATTTTCTTTTCTTTTTTTTCATATTGCTTAAAATTTTTCATTAAAGCTTTTTATTCACAAAACATATGCATAGGTAATTTTTCAACATTGACTGTTGCAAAACCTTCTGTTCCAAATTTTCTCCTCCTTCCCCCAACTATTTCCCCTAGATGTCAGGTAGTCCAATACATGGTAAACATAACATTTTCATATACAAATTTAAGCCAGCAAGCGTTTCTGTATCATATCCTCCCTGTCCTCTCTCTTCTTCTCAGGACTCACTGCCATCTCCACTTCAGGACTCATGCAAATGAGGTATGATCTTGGAGGACATGACTCATAAAGAGTCAGTTTCTATCTCTGGCTTCTTACTTCCACCATAGAGTTTTACTATAGGGAAATTTTCTTAATAGATTTCCCCAAATGAGATAACAATTTTCCCATCTCCTACACAAGTATTCAATCTATGATAGGGGTATTGGATATTGGACAACCATTATTTGCCTCACCCCAGAGAATGTATGAGGCAGAAAGGCTTCAAAAGAACCCATGAACAAATGCAAAAACTCCCCATAAAGTACATATATCAAATTTGATTTCCCTTAAAGGTAAACATAGACCTTGTAGGCTGCTAAAGTAAAAAAAAAAAAAAAAAAAAAAAAAAAAAACTCCACTGACAAGCAGCTCACTAGCTTTGCTTTCTAAGGAACATACTACCATCAGGACTTTTTCATTCTCTCTTTCAATGATGTGATTTTCTGAGTGGGAAGAAACTTGGCCCCAAAGTAAGTCCCACACCAACTAGTTGGTCTTGCCTGAAATTATATCATTATATCATCAGCTTCTTTCATGTAGTAATAGATACTTACACTCATAGAATCTTAAATTTAGAAGAGATCTTAAAGGTCATTTGCATCCCCATAGAAATTTTTTTCTATTCAATTATTTATTTAATTATTTGTTCTTATTTATGTATTTGTAAATTATAATATAATATCATTAATTAATCAATACATCATGATCAAGATTCTACTGTAATATCTCCAGTGA
>JAJPUD010000038.1:240331-282902 GCA_023553655.1 Myrmecobius fasciatus | reverse complement strand
GATCCTTGTAGAACAAATTTTATTCTTTTTTATAAGAATTAAGTCTTCCAAGTGGTTTATGACAGTGACCATGTTCCCCTTTAATCTTTGTGCTGAATTCCTCCAACTATCCTAATGCTACACTGTTTCTAGACCTCCTCATATCTACAGATAGAAATTCACTTTGCCAATGATAAACCTTCAGCTTAAATATTGTCCTCTCCATTCTATTCTTTAAAATTATACACACACACCTCACCTCCATCAGGGTATAGTGGGTGGAAATGAGGATAAGGGTAAGGCATGAATTATTAACACTTGATTATGAATAGTTTGATTAGGCTGGTTTTTAATGACAAGCTTTTAAGGACCCTGGACAGCACTAAAGAGTCACTTTTTTGGATTGGAATCAAAGTGCTTTATAAAATTGAGGAAGTAGCAGAGGGGATAAAAAAAATCAATAAATAAACATTTATTAAGCACCTACTATGTACACGTCTAGCATTATGCTAAATGCTTACATATAAAAACAAAAGTGAAATATTCCTTGTCCTCAAGGAGCTTAGTGGTAAGAGTATTCTAGTGCTATAAGCAAGTGAGAATGATTCTTCCGAGAAAGGAGGAAATATGGGAGACAAACTTTGATGAGGTCGAAGTTTTATCCAAGCCCAGCCCTGCCTGCTGTCACCATCTAAGCCTTCTTTATATTAAATAAGCTTTTCCATCTCATGTGCCAGGTGAGGAATCTGGAGAAGCTTCTGGCCCATTTCCATTGTAGCCTAAGCAACAATGAGAGGACAATTATTGGCTGACTGTCCTTTGCTGAGATTGGTTTCCGGCTCTCATGCTCAGGAATGGTAACAGCCAAAGCCACTTTTTTAATGGCCTGGGGAATGGAGAAAGGAATTCTATTATTCTGTTTATTGTGAATTAAAATAAATCTGGTCAGAGAGAAGCCATCAGTGGCTCAGCTCTTCCCCAAAGCAATTACCTGCAATTTTACTGTTCCAGGAAAGAGAGTGACTTGTATTTGTGGACCAGAAACTATTGCATTCAACCTAAGGAGGCCCAGAGGAGACTAATCACTGCATTTTTCTCAGTGCCCCATCCACCCCACTTGCTTTCAATTTGAATTCAATTTATATACACCCAATCACTTGCATCTGCTGGGAAAGGGACGCAGGGGATGAGGTTAATTTGGAAGATCTGAAAACCATCTTATCCAGTGAAGATACAGGGATCTGACAGTCCAAATCATCTCCCTTTGTTTATCAGGTAGACTCTGTTCTACCTAAGATTTTTGCTTAGTGCAAGCAAGTTTGTAAATGTGGGTTTACATGTGAATGTGTGTGTATGTGTATTGGGGAAAAATGACATGAGGACAATAGCTCCATTTCCCAGATGTGGAAACTAAGGAAGATAAAGAAACACCAAGTAACTATCTGTTAGTGGAACTCTCTTTTTTTGAAACAATGTCCTTCCAGATTATAGAATGTAGAGATATAGGTGGCCTTATGGACCATCTACCATAACTCCTTCATTTTGACGAGGAAGCTGAGGTTCAGATATTAAGGTCACACAAATCAATGACAGAGCAGGGATCTAAATCCAGATTCTTGATTTCACCATGCTTTATATTATGCTATACTGCTTTCTAGTTCATAGGATTGTTCTTTAAAAAAATCCTTGAGATCCTTCAGTCCAAAGCCCTCTCTTGTTTTACAGGTGAAGTGACAGAAGTCCAGATTTGTCAAAGGTCACAAAGGTTTTTAATAGTAGAACCATAACTAAGGTGAGGCAACTGGAACTTTATCTCAGGGTGGGAATTTTCCCAAGGTTGGGAAACTCATATCAGGGTGGGAAATTTAAAGACTTCATACTGCTTTGGGCTCCTCTAAGGAAGAAGACAGATTGACAGCTGGTGGGAGAGGGGCAGAGCTATGGACCAGCAGAGATAATGACAAGATGATAGTAGGTACAGTAATCTTCATGGGAGCAGCAGATCTACCGTTTCATAGACCTTCTTGAATAAAGCAAAGAAAAAAATAGGGGCTTTGATATAATACATGAGCTCAGATCCTCACTTGGGACCTGACTTGGCCCCTTCAGAGTTGACAGCTGTGACTCTCTTTGTTTTGAGTCATGAGAAAAGAAACTCTGACTGTAGAAGAGCCGGTGTCCCCATAGAAGGCTAGGTTTCAACAATGTGGCTGAAGGACTGCTGGGTGAAGGGTGAGAAGATCTGGGTTATAAGTTCAAAGTCTATGTATGGATCCTATGTTTTCTTCTCTAAAAAATTACAGGAATTGTGGATGCCCATCGTTGGGGAATGGCTGAATAAGTTATGGTATATGAGTGTTGTTCTATAAGAAACAATCAGCAGGATAATTTCACAAAGACCTGGAGAGACTTAAATGAACTGATGCTAAGTGCAGTGAGTAGAATCATTGGGAAATTGTACACAGTAACCACAAGATCATTTGATGATAAACTCTGAGGGGCATAGCTCTTTTCAACAATGAGGTGATTCTGGCCAGTTACAATAGATTTGTGATGGAGAGAGCCAGCAGTATCCAGAAAGAGTCCTGGGGAGACTGAAAATAGTATTATTTTCATTTCTTGTTGTTATTTGCTTGTTTTTTTCCTTTCTCATTTTTTCCCTTTTTGATTTGACTTTTCTTATGCAGCATGATAAATGTGGAGATATGTTTAGAAGAATTGCACATGTTTAACCTATATTGGATTATTTACTCTCTAAGGGAGGAGGATGGGGGAAAGGGAGGGAGAAAAATATGGAACACAAGGATTTTGCAAGGATGAATGTTGAAAACTATCTTTGCATGTATTATGAAAATTAAAAAAGCTATTATAAAATTTTTTAAAAACTCATAGGAATGAACAAAATGACCTCCAAGACCACTTCTAGTTCTAGCCATTCTTTTTACCACTTCATCTCTAGGTTCTTGGCTTTTCATAAAAAGAAGTTGAACCAGGCTATTCCATCTGGTCCTAAAGTGACATTTTGAGGGTATGGGAAAAGTTGGCATACCTGCCAATCTCTCTTCCTCATTTGTTTGGAGTAAAAATTAGCTCTCCATTCTCATTGCCATCTCTCAGTAAGGAGGATATCA
The DNA here is from genome assembly GCA_023553655.1 of Myrmecobius fasciatus. Taxonomy (NCBI): domain Eukaryota; kingdom Metazoa; phylum Chordata; class Mammalia; order Dasyuromorphia; family Myrmecobiidae; genus Myrmecobius; species Myrmecobius fasciatus. Next base: position 279,792 of record JAJPUD010000038.1, on the reverse strand, counting down.
AAACATCAAATATGAAGGAGACTTTAGCAGTAACTTTTTTCCCCCATTTTTTGGAAGCAACGAGAGTCAAATGACTTTCCCAGGGTGATACAACTAATAAGTATCTGAGGCCAGATTTGAACTCAGCTCCCCCTGACTCCAGGGCTGGTGCTCTATCCACTGTACCACCTACCTGCCCTGGTGATAACTTTTCAAGAACAAATATTTTAAATTGGAAGCTAACAGTTGGCCCATTTCTTTTGTTTGAAGTGTTTTCTCAGAAGTGGCTTTTTCCAGAGTTTTTCTCTCCCATCATACAGTGATGTCCATTCCCCACTTCTCTCACTCCTGGTTGAGTACACCTTTTGTTCCACTTGAAATAAAGCATTTATTAAGCATTTCTTATGTACCAGGTACAGTGCTAAGAATATAAATGTGCTGGGAATAAAACCAAGCAATTAAAAGTCCCTGCCATCAAGAAGCTTGCCAAAGCTCACATAAAAGGGGAGGACAGGAGGGATGGTGGTATGATTTGAAAAGGGTCTTGAAGGGCAGTGGAGACTGGGGTTCAAGAAACCTAAGGAGGTCAAAGCCAGCTTAGCAGTCACCAAGGTAGTTCCAGGGCTGGAGTCTAGAGTTCTTTTGGAAAAGAGGTAGAGATTGTGATCTGAACAGAGATGAAAATAGCCAGGAGTTCTGTAAAGTTCTGTATCTGGCACAGTGAAGCAAAGCTGGTCTTTGGGTTTTGAAATATAGACTCTGAGAAGAGTTGCTGGCCAGTTAAAGATAATCTTTTGTTATTCCATGTAACTAAAAGAACTCTTGCACCAAAGCTAAGCAGATCATTTGGCAAGAAGTCGAGAATGACTTGGTTTCCAAGGGAACCTTCTTCTGATTAGAAAAAAAAAAGACATCCACTGGGTTTTATGCAGAGACCAAAGACACATAGTTTGTTTTGTTTTGTCTTTTGGGGATATTCTAAGCTGGAACAGGAAACATGATTCCACAGTAAGGATCCTCCTGGGTTTAGCAAGGCACCTTTCTTTCTTGATGGAGATAGGCTAGTTCTGAGATAGATGAGCACTGAATGACTGAGTAGCATGAAAAGGACAAACTATTGATGAGAGTTAAAATAATATAAGGAGGGAAGTTGCCATGGAGGGACTGACTGTAAAAACAGTCTAAAGACTAAAAAGCCCTTGACGCAACATAGACCAGAGAAATTGAAAGGGTATATCGAAAGTAAATAGGAAAAGTAGTTTTATATTAGGGGCAGGTAGGTGGTACAATGTATAGAGTGCCAGGCCTAGAGTCAGGAACACTAACTAATCTTCCTGAGTTCAAATCTGTCCTCAGATAATATCAGCTATGTGACCCTAAGAAAATCCCTTAATTCTCTATGCCTCAGTTTTCTCATCTGTAAAATGAGTTGAAGAAGGAAATGACAAATCTCTCTAGTATCTTTGCCAAGAAAACCTCAAATGGGGTCAGGGAGAGTTGGACATGGCTAAAAATGACCTAACAACAGTCATATTAAGCAGTGGTATGTAGTACTTGAAGTCTATGAAATGTTTACACATATTTTTCAAGCTACATTTCATTTTACACAAAAGTCTCCTTACATTTGTTAATGAGTTATTAATAGAATATACTGTGGTGTTAAATTTTTTTTAAGGAGTAAAATTCTTTTTTTTTTTTTTTTTTTTTTTTGCTGAGGCAATTCGGGTTAAGTGACTTGCCCAGGGTCACACAGCCGTTACGTGTCTGAGACCACATTTGAACTCAAGTCCTCCTGACTTCAGGGCTGGTGCTCTATCCACTGCGCCACCTAGCTGCCCCAGGAGTAAAATTCTTAAGAAGATGGGGCCATGTAGTTAAATTTCTGTTTTGACTCAGTTATCCATTGAAGCGTAAAATATTGTGGAATTACTCCATATCCTTTAAAGCCCACATTTTCCCCCAGGAAGCCTTGCATGATCACACTGGTTGGTCATGGCCTTTTTCCTTACTAGATTGTACCTGCACTTTGTTTCTTTCCCTTTCTCTTATGTACCTCTTTAGAGACAACAGGGCAATATGAGTATAGAACAGGCTGGGAACCAGAAAGACCTGCTCTAGCAGGTCCTAACTTTTCCAGTGCCCCAAACAATTCTCTCTCGGTGGGAGATAGGATTTATAGAGCTTTAAGTACCATACTAAGTGCTTTTTGACAAATATTTCACTTGATCCTCACAACTGCACTGGGAAGTAGATGGTATTATCCCTGTTTTCATGGTTGAGGAAAGTAAGGTAAAATGATTTGTACAGGGTCACACAGCAAGGAAGTATCTGAGGTTAGACTTAAACTTCAGTCTTTCTGATTCTAGGCCCAGAACTTTATCTACTGAGCCAATACTGACTCTCTGTAACCATGAGGTGCTAACCTGAACTGATGGAAGAAATTTTCACACTGTGAGTTCCCTGTCCCAGTGCAACAACATTAAAATGTACATATTATGGTATGTTGAACATTATAGTTATTTCTATTTATATTTTACACCTCTACAAAAGAGACAGCTTTATGAGAACAGGAATTATACTTTATTTAAGCTTCATATCTTCCCCAACACCTAAGGTAGTCCTCTACACCCGATGAGTACATGAGAAATGTATCTTTGTCATGAGTTGATTGACCTCAGATAATTCCTAGCCACATATCTTTGGTGGGGAAGGGCTTTGTTCCCAGCATGCTAGAGGCTGTCATCCTGTGTCATGGAAAGAATTCTGGGTTTGGAGAGAAAAAAAAACCTGGATTCTGATATCTACAATTTGACTTTTCTATTTCCAACTTTTGTAGTCTTGGAAAATTCATTTTCCCTCTTTGAACCTCTGTTTTCTTCTCTGAAAATTGTGGTAGCTGGATAACAGCATTATCTAGGATTTCTTCCAGCTCCAATTCTATAATTTAGATTTTTAGTTCTCTACCTGATTTGAGGGGGCTGGGAAGTTGGAGTTTTTAAAATTACATCTTTGTTAAAAAATATAATTAGATTTCTTCTTAATTCTATGCATTTATTTTAATTACATTTAATTAATCAAATCATTTTAATTTAATTAATTGGACTATTTAAATTTCAAAGCATCATTTGAAAAAAGGGTACATAGGTTTCACTAATGACCAGAAGAGTACCTGATCTTTTTCATTCCAAACTGATATTATTTCTGAGAAGTGTCTATCCACTAGCCTCTTGAAGACCTTCAGTGATGGGGATCCTGTTGGTAAATTGTTCTTTATATTAAGCTGAAATCTGTCTCAAGAGGCCTAAAAGATCCAGCTTCCTGTCTTTGTATGGTAAGGCATCATTATCTCTCTTTTCCAGTCTATAAAAATTTGGATCATATAGTCAAAGCCAGGTATCTATTCAGATCACAAGAAGAAAATCTTGCAGAATGATACTGTGATAGCAAACTCAGAACATGCTTTCAATTGTTTTAGAGTCACCTTAACCTACATAACCCCTCATCACTCAAAGGTGACAGTGTTGAGTTGAATCTGAACATGACTCCACCTGTGCTAAAACATTTTGGATGTGCTGTGTAGGCAAAGTAAAAACACAATTGACTTCTGGGAAAATCAGCAACCCTGCTCAGAATATTCCACTACTGAGGTGAAATTGAAAGCAAATGTGGGAATGCCATGGCTTGCTTTGTAACTTATGCTCACAGGCTCCATTCAGTGACCTCATTTTCCCTATCTGTAAAATGAAGAGATTACACTAAACAGCAACAGGATCACAGATTTATAATTAAAAGGGAATTTTGACTCTAAATACATAATTTTTCATTTAGGGAAGCAGTGGCCCAGAGAAATGAGATTATTTGTGCAAGGCCATGAAGTTAGTAAGCAGTAGAAGTGGAGTTTAAATATAGGTTATTTTGATTCCAGAGCCTGAACTTATTTCTTTCCTCCTTCCCTCCCTCCCCTCCTTCCCTCCCTGTCTCTGTCTTTCTGTCTTTCTCTCTCTGTCTCTCTCTTTCTCTCTCCCTCCCTCCCTCCTTTTTTCCTTCTTTTCTTCCTTCCCACCCTCCTTCCCTCCTTCTCTCCTTCCCTCCTTCCTTCCTTCTTCCCTCCCTTCCTTCTTTCTTCCTTCCCTCCTTCCTTCCATCTTTCCTTCCTTCCTTCCTTTCTTCCCTTCTTCCTTCCCTCCTTCCTTCCTTCCTTCCTTCCTTTCTTCCCTTTTTCCTTCCTTCCTTTCTTCCATCCTTCCTTCCTTCCTTCCTTCCCTTCTTCCTTCCCTCCTTTCTTCCATTCTTCCTTCCTTTCTTCCTTCCTTCTTTCCCTTCTTTCTTCCCTCCCTCCCTTCCTCCTTCCCTCCTCTTTCTCCCTCCTTCCCTTCTTTGCTTCTTCCTTTATTCCTTCCTTCCTTCCTTTCCTCCCTTCCTCCTTCTTACCTCTCTTCTTCCCTCCCTCTCTTTCTTCTTTTTTACCTTAATTTATTTTAAAAGCATTTATTAAGAATCAACTATGTGCCAGGCAAAAAAACACAGCATGATGTAATGTATAGAGAACTTCTCTGGGAGTTAGGAAGACTTTGATTTTTGGCAAATCCATTAACCTCTCAGCGACCCAGGACAACTCTGAAAGATTATAAATTGAAAAAACTTACCTAGCTGCATTGATACAAGGAAATTCCTCACTGGGGACTAAAAAAAGGCCAGACACTGGCAGGAGCTATGGATTCAAATCAATCAATAGTGAGATAGATAGTTAGACAGATGGACAGATAGATAGAAGAAAATGAATAAATATAACTAAATAAATTGAATGAATATATGTGAATGAATAAACAAGCAAAATTGATAGATGATTTAAAATGAATAAATGAATGAATAAATAAACAAAATGAAGAGTAAAAGGAGACAATTCCTGTCTTCAGTGAACTTATATCATGGAAAACAGACTATAGAAAATGAAATAAAATATATACAAAGTGATTTTAGGGTGCAGGGCTAATAGCAGCAAGGGAGAGAATTAAAAAGGAATAACTACCTGAATAGCAGATGGCACTTGAGCTGAGATTTGACAATAACCATAGATTGCAAGATGCAATGGTGAGGAAAGATTGAGTTCTGGGAATGGGGCACAGTCTGGGCAAAGACACGAGCATGGAAAATAATATGTTCTGGATGAGAGACAACTATCAAGCCAGTGGGGTTGAAATGTATACTTGTTGCAAGGAGAGAAATGGGTCTATTGGTGTTCTTTACCATCTAGTTTCTGAGACTGCAATGATGCCTTCAAGATGCAGAATGACACTTAGTTTTAAGATGGACAACTCAAGGATTAGTTTCACTTAGTTATGCATATTGGTTATAATGGTATTTTTTTCTCTTTTAAATTGTGTGTGCGTGGAGAAAATAAGAGTTTGTTAATTAAAAATAATGAGAGTAATGTGTAATCAGCCTGGAAAAATGGGCTGGAGCCAGATTGTGAAGAGCTTTAAAAGCCAAACAGAAGAGTCTGTGTTTTATCCTGGAGGAAAGTAGGAATCATTGTAGCTCAAAATCTATGATCATAATGCTTCAAGTTCATTGTTATCACACACTCTAATTCTATGTCAAATCCAAACCCACCCCTCTTCCATATTTCCCTTTTTCTGTTAAGAATGCAATCATCCCTCCAATCACTAAGATTTTCCATTTGAGTTTCCACCTGAGTAGGGTCCTGTACTTTACCTTTTTTCATTCTTCATATCCAAGTCATTGCCAAGTCTTATGGTTGGTTAGCATTTATCCATTCTCAAAGAAGACCAAAATGATGTCACTATGTTAGAGTTAAGTTACAGTGTATTTACTGTGGCTGATCAGACCAATATAAGTTCAGAATGCTTTTCCACAGCTCAAACATAAATTGTCTCTATAAACATTTGAGGTGAATTCTCTGACTTTGCACATTTCAAGCTTCTTCTGAGCTACTTCATTTCTGCTTTGCTTATAGAACACAGCAACTTCTTTTATGAGGTTACAACATGCTACACCATCCTGTGCCAGTGTCTCCCATGTCATGCAATCAATTCTAAAGTTCTTAAGAGAAACTTTGAGAGTGTCCTTTTTCTGACTACCATGTGAGTGTTTGCCCTGTGTGAGTTCTCCATAAGACAGTCTTTCTGGCAAGCTTACATTTGGCATTCAAACACTGTGACCAGCTCCACAGAGTTATGCTCTCTGCAGAAGAGTTGGAAATCTTGGCAGTTTAGTTCAAGAAAGTGTCTGGTGTCTTATCCTTCTATGTGACCTTCAGAATCTTCCTAAAACAATTCAAATGGAAGTGATTAAGTTTCCTGACAGGTTTCACAGTATACACCAAGGAGGTTAGCACAGTGACTCTGTTTGGTAGTCAGTCTAATACCTCTCCTCTTCCACACTTTTCTTTGGAGCTTCCCAAAGGAAAGCACTGACCCGTTGGAGCCCACAGACAGCAGATAACAGGGGCAGAGTTTTGAGGACACTCGGAGGTGCATTCTGCCTAAGCCCGCCTCTCAGGAGGGCAGGGATGGTATTGAGTATGCCTCAGTAAGGAGGAAGAGCCTCCTCACCCCTGTTATACTGTGAATGGGGCTCCTCCCTCATGGATCATATGAAGTGGGTAAACAGGGACTAGGGGGAAGGGCTCCTCCCTCCTGGATTACATGGAGGACGGGATTAACCTCCTGGATTACGTGGAGTAGGAGATTATATAAGAGAGTAAACAGAGACGTCAGGGGGCACTATCTGCACTAATGGCACTACCTTAGCAGGCAGCCATGTAACATCAGGCACTGCCTTGGGCACTATCAGCACTTAGGCACTACTGGCAGACTGCCAACACGCTGCCAGGTAACATCTAACATTGCCATGTAATAGGGAACTTCAGTTTGTGATATCCCGAATAAATAAGACCTGTTGGCCAGCCTTTTGTATCTTGGGTGTTCTGTGGGGATAATTCCCTGCTTAAGAGAAGCAGGGCCAGAGACATCTGAAGACCTGGGAAACAGGTAGGAAACCAGCTGACTCTCGTCAAGGTGAGTGACGGGGAGTCTGCCCCCAACTAGGAGAACAGTGGGTAGTTAAGGTCCCCAGCCGAGGTGGGTGGGTGGGACTTAACGAGGACCTAGCTCTGGCAATGCATGTGTTGACTTCATTATCAATGTGGACCTCCCTGGAAAGTAGACTGCTAAGGTAAGTGAACTTAACCACAGCATTCAAATTTTCTCCATTTACTGTAGTACTGACTGATGGAGGACTGTATTTTCTTGGTGTTAATTGTTAGGCCCAAACTAGCATAAGCAGTAGAGAATTGGTCCATATTTTGTTACATCTCAGCTTTGGAGGCTGCATTGAGTGCATAATGATCTCAAAGAAAAAAATCATGTGCAAATACTCCCTTCACTTTAGTCTTGGCTTGTAGCCTTTTCAGTTGAAGAATTTAACCATCAATGTGATAGCTGACCTTGATGCCATGTTTATTATTACTGAAGATGTTTGACAACATGGCTGAAAACATTATCCTAAAAGCATGGGAGCAAGCATAAAGCCTTGTTTTATTCCACTGGCGACTGGGAAAGCTCAAGAGCATCTTCCGTTGTCCAGAACCTAGGCAAAGATGCTATTATAAAACCGATGTATAATACTGATGAACTTTTCTGGACAACCAAATTTTGACATAATTTTCCATAAGTCCTCATGACTGACAATATCAAAGACATTTCTCAGACTTATGTTCTGTTCCTGGCATTTCTACTAGAGTTGTCAGACAACAAATACCATATTTACTGTTCCTTAACCCTTTCTGAAGCTACACCGGTTCTCAAGATGGCCAAGTTTTATGGTTTCTACATCAATAGTACAACTCTCATTTCTCCCTTCTTCCTACTCATATGGTCACCTTGATTCTGACCCTCATTAATTTTTACCTAGATTATTGCAATAGCTTCCTAACTTGTCTCTCTGCCTCTCTCCTCTTCTCTCCAATCAATCTTTCAAAGAGTTGCCAAAGTGATTTTTCCCAACATTATTGAGTTATTTCAGTCATGTCCAACTCTCCATGGATTTCCAGGGGTTTTATTGGCTGAGATATTGGAGTGGTTTAATTTTTTCTTCTCCAGTTCATTTTATAGATCAGGAAAGTGAGACAAACAGGATGAAGTGACTTTCCCAGGATCACATACATAATAAGTATATGAAACTAGATTTGAACTAAGTAAAATGAGTCCTCCTTCACTCCAACCACTGAGCTGTCTAACTATCCTAATCAGATAGGTACATGTTGGAGGGAGAGAGATGTGTGTGTGTGTATGTGTGTGTGTGTATGATCATATACATGTGAGAATTGCTGTTCTTGATGGGAAATAAGTGTGGATTGGTAGGTATTTGCTAGGACTGCTAAATAATTGCGGGTAGAAAGGGGAAAGAACAGCAGGACCCAATTACCTCACTTCTAAACTAAACAAGAAAGCTTGAACCTGTAATTTTTATCAAAGCTTTTTATTTACAAAACATATGCATGGGTAATTTTTCAACATTGACCCTGGCAAAACTTTCTGTTACAAATTTTTCTCTCCTTCCCCCCACCCCCTCCCTTAGATGGCAGGAAGTCTAATACATGTTAAATATATTAAAATATATGATAAATCAAATATATGTATACATATTTATACTATCTTGTTGTACAAGAAAAATCTAATCTACAAGAAAAAAAACCTGAGAAGGAAAACAAAATGCCAGCAAACATCAAGAGAAAGTATGAAAATGCTATGTTATGGTCCACACTCAGATCCCACAGGTCTCTCTCTGGGTGTATATGGCTTTCTCCTAGAGTGATATACAAATATACCACTTCTTGCTAAGTCACTTCATCTCAGGTTGTTTATAGTGGTCCAAATGTTTGTATAAAACACTGAATTTGGGAGGCAGCATCATTCAGATCCTCAGAATGCTGATATTTAGGACGGAGGTGGGCATACTGCCCTTGTTTAGTTAATAGTCTTCAAGAGAACAACAAAATGCAGGCAAGAATAGTTTAGTGAATTCCTCTGAGGGCCAACATTGTTTCTTTTCTCTTTCTTAAAAAATATTTATTTATTTATTTTTAATAGAAATTGCTTTATGAATCATGTTAGGAGAAGAAAATCAGAGAAAAATGGAAAAAACAATGGAAGAAATTTGAAAAAGAAACAGAAAAATGAACATAACATGTCTTGATTTACATTGTCTCCTCAGTTCTTTTTTAGGATGCAGATGGCATTTTCTGTCCAAAATCTTTGGATCACTAAACTATCAAGAAGAGCCAAGTCTTTCATAGTTGATCATCGCACATTCTTGCTATTGTGTATACTGTGTTCCTGGTTCTGTTTGTTTTGTTCAGCATCAATTTGTGTAAATCTTTCCAGGCCTTTCTAAAGACAACTTGTTCATCCTTTTTATAGAACAATAATATTTCATTACCTTCATATATTACAGCTTGTTCAGCCATTCCCTAATTGATGGGCATCTGTTCATTTTCCAGTTCTTTGTTAGAATTTTTGCACATGTAGGTCCTTTTCCTTCCTTTATTATTTTCTTGGGATACAGACCCTGTAATGGCACTGCTGGGTCAAATGGTATGGACAGTTATATAGCCCTTTGGGCATAGTTCCACATTGCTCTCCAGGAGGGTTGGCTAATTTCACAGCTCCACCAACAATGCATTAGTATCCCAATGTCCCCTCCAACATTGTTCATTATCTTTTCCTGTCATCTTAGCCAATCTCAGAGGTGTGAGGTGGTACTGCAGAGTTGTTTTAATGTGCTTTTCTTTAAAATTTTTTTATTAAAGCTTTTTATTTGCAAAACATATGCATGGGTAATTTTTCAACACTGACCCTTGCAAAGCTTTCTGTAACAAATTTTTCCCTCCTTCACCCCACCCTCTCCCCTAGATGGCAGGAAGTCTAATACATGTTAATTATGTTAAAATACATGACAAATCAAATATATATATACATATTTATATAGTTATCTTGCTGTACAATAAAAATTGGATCTACAAGAAAAAAAAAAACCTGAGAAGGAAAACAAAATGCAAGCAAACATCAATAGAGAGTGTGAAAATGCTATGTTATAGTCCACACTCAGATCCCACATACCTCTTCCTCAGTGAACAATTGGAACTGGTTTGAAACATCTCATTGTTGAAGAGAGCCAGGTCCATCAGAATTGATCATCATAGAGTTTTGTTGTTGCCGTTTATAATGATCTCCTAGTTCTGCTCATTTCACTCAGCATCAGTTCATGCAAGTCTCTCTAGGCCTCTCTGAAATCATCCTGCTGGTCATTTCTTACAGAAGAATAATGATCCATGACATTCATATACCATAATTTATTCAGCCGTTCTTCAATTGATGGGCATCCATTCAGTTTCCAGTTTCTAGTCACTACAAAAAAGGGCTGCCACAAACATTTTTGCACATGGGCGTCCCTTTCTTTCAAGATCTCTTTGGGATAAAGGCCCAATAGAAACACTGCTGGGTCAAACTGTATATAAATGTGCATTTCTTTAATTAAAAGTGATTCAGAGCATTTTTCATACATGTGATTTTCATTTCATCATTTGAAAATTATTTGTTCGTCTCCTTTGACCATTTATCAATTAGTGAATGACTTGTATTCTTATAAATTTGACAAAGTTCTTTATATATTTTAGAAATGAGACCTTTATCAGAAAAACTGGCTATAAAGATTTTCTCCCAGCTTTGTTACTTCTTTTTAAATCTGGTTTCTATTGGTTTTGTTTGTGCAAACCCTATTTAAGTTAATGTAATCCAAGTTGTCCATTTTATCTTTCATAATGTTCTCTAGTTCTTCTTTGGTCATAAATTCCTGCCTGCTCCAAAGATCTGATAGGTATATCATCCATTATGTTCAAATCATGTATCCATTTTAACCTTACTTTGGTATGGTGTGTAAGATGTAGGTCAATGCTGAATTTCTGACATATTATTTTCCAGTTTTTCAAGCAATTTTTGTCAAATAGTGAGTTCTTACTTCAGAATCTGGAGTTTGGGGGTTTATCAAATACTAGAATGCTACAGACCTTGCTTATTGTGTCTTGTGTATGTATCTATTTCACTGATCTACCATTCTATTTCTTAGCCAGTATCAAATGGTTTGGATGACTGTTGCTTTATAATATAATTTTAGATTTTGTACCAATAAGCCATCATCCTTATATTGTTTTTTCATTAATTCCCTTGATATTCTTGATCTTCCAGATGGATTTGTTAATAATTTTTCTTTTTCTATAAAATAATATTTTGGTAGTTTGATTGGCATGGCACTGAACAAGTAGAACAATTTAGGCAGAATTGTCATTTTTATTATATTAGCTAGACCCAGTCATGAATAATTGATATTTTCCCAATTGTTTAGATTTGACTTTGTGTGAGAAGTATTTTGTAATTATGTTCTTAAAGTTCTTGGGTTTGACTTGGCAGGTTGACCCCCAAGTATTTTATTTTTTCTACAGTAATTTTAAATGGAATTTCTTTTTCTAACTTTTACTGATAGGTTTTTTTCAGTAATATATATATAAATGCTGATGGTGTGTGGGTTTATTTTATATCTTGCATCTTTGCTAAAGCTGTGAATTGTTTTCAGCAAGTTTTGGGATGATTTTCTAAGATTCTCTAAGTATATCATCATATCATTTGCAAAGAGTGATAATTTTATTTCCTCATTGCCTATTCTAATTCCTTTCATTTCTTTTCTCTTTTCTTATTGCTAAAGGCAACATTTTAGTACAATATTGAATAATAGTGGTGATAATGGGCATTTTTGTTTCACCTGAAATCTTACTGGGAATGTGTCCATCTTCTCTTCATTACAAATAATACTTACTGTAGATTTTAGATAGATACTATTTATAATTTTAAGGAAGTTCCTTTTATCCCTATGCTCTCTAGTGTTTTTAATAGGAATAGTGCTGTATTTTGTCAAAAGATTTTTCTGCATCTATTGAACTTATCATATGATTTCTGTTGGTTTTGTTTTTGATATGGTCAATTATGGTAGTAGTTTTCCTGATATTGAACCAGCCTTGCATTCCCTATATAAAGCCCACTTGGTCAAAGTGTACTATCCTGCTGATAAGTTGCTATAATCTCTTTGCTAATATTTTATTTAAATTTTTACATCAATATTCATTAGGGAGATAGGTCTGTAATTTTCTTTCTGTTTGGGTTCTCTCTCCTTTAGGTATCAATGCCATATTTGTGTCATAGAAAGAATTTGTCAGGACTCTTTCTTTACCTATCTTTCCAAATAGTTTACATGGTTTTGGAATTAATTATTCTTTAAATGTTTGGTACAATTCACTTGGCCCTGGAGATTTTTTTCTTAGGTAGTTCATTAATAATGTGTTCAGTTTCTTTTTCTAAAACGAGTCTATTTAAATAATTTATTTCTTCTGTTTACCTGGGCAATTTATATTTTTGCAAATATTCATACATTTTAGTTAGATTGTCAAACTTGCTGCCATACAGTTGGAGAAAACGGTTCCTGATTATTCCTTTAATTTTTTTGTCATTGGTGGTAAATTCACCCTTTTCATTATTGATGTTAGTGATTTGATTTTTCTTTCCTTTTTCTAATCAAATTAACCAAAAGATTATCTATTTTGTTGATTTTTTCACAATGTCAACTCTGATTTGTTAGTTCAATAGTTTTCTTAGTTTCTATTATATTAAGTTCTCCTTTGAGTTTCAGAATTTCTAATTTGGTATTTAATTGGGGGTTTTTAATTTGTTCTTTTTCTAGCTTCTTTAGTTGCATGTCTAATTCTTTGATCTCCTCTTCCTCTATTTTATTCATGGAGCTATTTAGAGATATAAAATTTGGCCTAAGAAAATTCTTTGGCTGTATCCCGTAGGTTTGGGGATGTTGTCTCATTATTGTAATTCTCTTGAATGAAATTATGGATTTTTCTGTGATTTGTTGTTTGACCCACTTATTCTTTAGAATTAAATTATTTAATTTTCATTGGTTTTTAGTCTATCTTTCTCTGGCCCTGTACTGAATATAATTTTTATTGCATTGTTGTCTGAAAAGAAATCATTTACTATTTCTGCCTTTCTGCATTGTGAAGTTCTTATGCTCTAATACATGGTCAATTTTTGTGTAGGTTCCATGTACTGCTGAAAAAAAGGTGTATTCCTTCCTGTCCCTATTCATTTTTCTCCAGAAGTCTATCATATCTAGGTTTTCTAGGATCCTATTAATCTCCCTCATTCTTTTCTTGTTTATTTTGTGGTTAGATTTGTCTGATTCTGAAAGGGGAAGGTTGAGGTCCTCCACTGGAATAAGTTTGCTGTCTATTTCTTCCTATAACTAGCTTAAAATGTTGGAATTTTTCTGATCTACCATTTGATGCATACCCATTTAGTAGTGTTACTACTTCATTATTTATGGCACTCTTTATCAAAGTTGTAACTTTGCTTCCTTATCTCCTTTAATAAGATTTATTTTTACTTTTGCTTTATTTGAGATCAGAATTGCTACCCTTGCTTTTTTTTTTTATTTCAGCTGATGCATAATAAATTATGTTCCAGCCTTTTACCTTTAGTCTTTTTGTCTCACTCTGTATCAAATGTATTTTTTGCAAATAACACATTGTTTGCCAATCCACTCTGCTATATGTTTCCATTTTATGGGAAAGTTCATCCTATTTGCATTCACAGTTATGATTACCAGCTCTGTATTTCCCTCCATCCTATTTTCTCCTCTGTGTTTACCTTTGTTCTCTTTTTCCACCCTGTCCTTAGTCAAGTGTTTTTTCATCCATCCCACCCACTCCTATCACTCCTCCCCATTCTCTTATTACTGTTTTTTAGTCATCCCACTGATTACCTTATCTCCTACCACCCCTCATCCTTTCTTTTAATATATTTATTTAACTCATTCCATCCAATGGGTCTTCCATCAACCCTTCCCTTTTTCTCTTACCTTTTCCCCTAGTGTTTCTGCCCTTCCTTCTATCCTATCCCTCCTTTTTCTTTTACTCTTTTTCTTTCTACTTCTTTATAGGGTTAGATGAATTTCTATACTAATTGAATGAATATGTTATTCCCTATTAGAGCCAAAACTGATGAGATCAAGCTTCAGACAACATTTATCCTCCTCTCTTCTTTGCGTAATTGTAGTAGATCTTTTGCACTTCTTCATGTAAACTAATTTTCCCATTAAACCTCCCCTTTCCTTTTCTTCCAGTATAGACCTTTTCCCACTCCTTAATATCTTTTTTCTTTGATGTCATCACATCAGAGTCTATTCACAACCACACCTTCAGTCCACAGATACCTTGTCTGCCCCCATAGCAGATACAATTCTCAAGAGTCATAGATATAATTTTCCGTCTAGAGATGTAAACAATTAAACCTTTAGCGTTTTCCCCCCTGTTTACCTTTCTGTGCTTCTCTTGAGTGTATGTTTATAGATTAAATTTTCTATTTAGTTAGTTCTGGTTTTTCAATAGAAATGATTGAAAGTCCTTTACTTCATTGAAGCTCCATTGCCTCCCCTAAAAGATGTTGCTGAATCTTGCTGGGTAATTAATTCTTGGTTATAATCCTAGGCTCTTTGAATTCTGGAATATGATATTACAGGCCCTCTGATCTTTTATTGTAGGAGCTGCCAGATCCTGAGTAATCAGTTTGCAATATTTTTTCCTTGAGATTGTTGTTTTGGAGTTTCACAACAATGTTGCTTGCGGTTTTCCTTGTGGGATCTCTTTCTGAAAGTGATCAGTGGATTATTTCAATGAGTATTTTCTTCTCTGTTTCTAGATTATTAAGGCAATTTTCATTAATGGTCTCTTGTAGAATGCTATCTAGGCTCTTTTTTTTTTGCTTATGGCATTCGGGTAGGCCAATGATTTTTAAATTGTCTTTTTTGGATCTATTTTCCAGGTTGGCTATTTTTCCAATGAGGTATTTCACATTTTATTCTATTTTTTTCATTCTTTTTGGTTTCTTTGACTAATTATTGCTGTCTCACAAAGTTATTAGCTTCCATTTGCTCTGTCCTAGTTTTTAATGCATGATATTCTTCAGTTAGCTTTTGTATCTCTTCTTCCATTTGGTTAATTTTACTCTTTAAAAAGTTGTTTTCTTCAAATAATTTTTTTCTTTCTTTTTCCAAGCTGTTGACGCTCATGCATATCTTTCATTTTTCTTGTTTCTCTTCTCATATTATCTCATTTCCTTTCTCATTTTTTCTTCTACCTCTCTCATTTGCCTTTAAAATCTTTTATGAACACTTCCAATAAGTCTCTTTTGGCATGAGACCAATTCATATCACTCTTTGAGATTTCTTCTATGGACATTCTTTGTCTGAATGTATGTTTTGGTCTTCCCTGTCACCATATTATCTTTGTATGGTCAAGATTCTTTTCTGGTTTTTGCTCATTTTCTTTTCTTTTGGTATTTCCTCTTTTTTACTTTTATGATTGAACTCTGCTCCTGGGGCAATGGGGGTGCTTTTCCAAGCTTTCTGTGCAGTTCTAAGCCTTGGCTTTGAGCACAGGGGTCCCTTGTGTTTGCAGGGGGTAGCTTTTTCTTTTCTTTTCAGGAAACAGTCTTGTTTCCTAGAGTTTGTCTTCTGAGCTGGGACTGAATGCTGCCCCGTTGATTTGCTTCTTTCCAGAGCCAGGATTGAGAATCTTAGTTGCTGATTTGCTCTGATTAAGACTCTCTCACTAGCTTTCAGAGTCTATCTGAGCAGAGCTGAACACTCTTTCCACCCCAGTGAGACTGGTCTTTTATGAATTTTTTTCTGGTTTATCTTGAGCTGGAGAGAGGTTTCATTCCATCAGACTCTGTTCAGAGGCTTAGTTTCATGTGATTATTGAGGGAAACTGGGAGAACTTAAGCCACTTCTTGACTTAACTCTACCATCTAGGCTTCACCCTAGAAAGTCTATTGATCAATTTCTTAAAGAGATCTGAAAATGTCAAGAAGGTTTCAAGTATACCCCAAGTACAATAATAGTAAACCATGTGTTGGGAAAAATGTTTATATAGATACTATATCCCACAACAGTCCTATAAGATAATAATTATTTTATTTAAACATTTATATGGTAATTTAAGGTTTGCAAAGTGTTCAAAGTATTTCAACCCTGTAAAATGGATTATATTATCACTATTTTACAAAAGAAAAAACTGAGACTAAGATGGCTAAATACCTAGCCCAGGGTCCTAGAGCTAGCAAATGTTAGAATCTGAACATATATCAAGATAGCTAATCTAACAGAGCAAATGTTTAACACAAAGAAATAAGGATGGATCACATTTAGGAAATAATGCAATTCTTTCAATGATTCCAAACCAATTATTGATACCAAAAGCCCATCTTTTCAGTATCAATAATCTCTCAGGCATGCCTGTCTCTGTTGGGCTGGCTAGGTGTGGCTGTAGGCTTGACTCCCAAAATAGTAACCAGTTATTAAGTGGCCTTATGTTAGAATCTTAAGATATAAAGACAAAAATGAAATTGGCTCTGATCCCAAGAAGCTATTATTCTCCTGGGAAAAAAATGACTTGTTCACAGATAAATAAATTCTGGGAGATAAAATATCATGGATAAAAAGAGATATAGCAAGTAGACCAGTTCAACTATAACATAGAGTATATAGGAAGAGAAATGTGAAATTAATCTAGAAAGAGAGGTTGGATCAAATTATAAATAGGCTCTCAATGTGAAGTAGAGGAAATTATATTGATCCTAGAGGCAGATGTAGACATATTACAGAGGTAAAATCTACAAATTTGATAAATGATTGGATTTGGAAGGTGAGGATGAGTGAAGAGCTAAGGATAAATTGAAGGTTGCAAACCTGGGTGCCTGGAAGAATGGGTTGAAGGATGAGTGATCTCAGCTACATGTATTCTCCTTTCCATGTCTGCCTCAGAATCAATTTATTAAAGAGGACTTCTGTTTTTCTCATTATTTATCTTGCTATTTAGTTTAATTAAATATCTTCATGGAATAATAGATTTAGAGCTTGAAAGAACTTCAAAGGCCATTGAATCCAACCCCCTCATTTTACAGATGAGGAAACCAAGGCCCATAGAGGGTGATAACCTATTACATTAATAGTAGAATCCAGTTTTCCTACAATGCTTTAAAACATATTGTTTTAATTATTATGTTCTGTAGTGTGGTTTTCCAAAAGGTAAGCATTAGATTGGAGAACATGAGCAAAGTTTGAATGGAAGTTATTCCAAAGAGTAGCTATCAGAAGTGATTCTGACCCAGGCCTGTATTAGCTTTTGTTCTCAAAAGACCAATGACATCAGGAGGATGATGCCATGGCATGCAAGTGAACTGCCATGTGGTTGAGTCACCAGCTTCATTTTCCTCCAGTCATTCAGGATCCAGAGCCAAGACTTAGATTAGATAACTGGAGATATTACCATATTATTTAAGACCTTGGAAAAATCAGTTGCAGGTGACACAAGGAGCAATGGAGAGATGAGAGTATCTGTAAACAGGCTACAGTATGACAAATAGTATTATGAAAGTTATCCTCATAAATGGATGAAAAAAGACAAAAATCCTATGATCCCAAAGTCAGTGCTCTAACTACTGTGCCTGTCATGAATAGAATTTTCATGGAGGAATTATGGACAACAATTGAATTGGATGGAAACAGGAGAGCTAAGATCTGCACTAGGGAAAGATGTGTGTACATTTATCAGATGAGTAGATCAGCTGAAAAATCAAAGTAAATAAAGCAAATAAGGGAACTGAGACCCAGAGCAGTCAAGGAACTTGCCTTAGGATACACAGCTGGCAGAACCAGAACTATAACTGGGAATGTCAGTTTCCAAGCCCTAACCCCCATTAAAGCCTCTAATGCTTAAGGACCTAGATATGAAATAGAATTGTTTACATGAATTATTTACTATTTATACTTAATTGTCATGCAACACATATCTGTAGGAAGAAAAACAAACTGATTAAATGAATTAATGAGGAGGTGTGAAGGA
This sequence comes from Myrmecobius fasciatus, assembly GCA_023553655.1. Taxonomy (NCBI): domain Eukaryota; kingdom Metazoa; phylum Chordata; class Mammalia; order Dasyuromorphia; family Myrmecobiidae; genus Myrmecobius; species Myrmecobius fasciatus. Next base: position 261,773 of record JAJPUD010000038.1, on the reverse strand, counting down.
CTGATAACCTTGTATCTCCCTCTGGATTATGTTTGTGCTGAGAAATGCACCTCTAGAATTATTTCAAATAGATTTGTGATGATTATTTTTTCTTGAAACAGATCTCTTTCAGATCTGTTCCTTCTTCATGAAATATGAGCCCTAGGGGAGGTGGAATGAGGAAACAACACTTGATTCAGATCTACCTTTAAGCAAACCAGTCAATAAAGCTGGTAAGTACCCTTTTCTGACTCCTAGTACTTGAAGGGAGGGCACACTAGTGTGATGAAGAAAACCATTGGCTTTTGTACTCTAATGGATGCTTCCTGGTAGGGCTACCCTCTCTCCAAGGTACTACCACAGTGCATTGAGTTGGCTTCTTACTTTGTCTTACCCATGAGTTGCATCTTTTTAACTTATATGGTTTGGAAATTGACTTGCTCTGTTTCCCTTGCCCAGGGCATCAGGTGTTTTCTCCTGAACATCCAGCAACTCTAGATCTCAATTAGTTACTAGCATCTGTATCTAGCTCTTGGCTTCCCTCTAGTGGCCACTTGAAGCATTAACCACACCTGGATCACATTATTCTCTGAGATGCTCAACATTTACTCAGGATTGTTGGAATAATGTTAGGACAATAACATTTCATTTTCTTAAAAGATTGAACAAGTGGTCAAAACTTTCCTAAACTCAAAAGGAAGAACATTGGTAATGACTGTGCCTGGATTAATGTAATTGGCTGCCTTTAATGGGTGGAGGGAGGGAGAAAGGAAATGAGAAACCATATAAAATTTTGAAAATATACCTTACTGTCAAAGATATAAATGTCCTATATATGTTAAAATATTTATGTAAGGAAAGAACTGGACATCAAGTGGGTGCCCATAAATCAGAAAATGGCCAAACAAATGGGGGTCTATGATATAAAAAATAACAGAATATTATTGTGCCATAATGTTTACAATGATCAAATAAGATACTATGTATAAACTGCTTAGTATAGTGCCTAGCACAGGGCAAGTTATTTTTTAAGGATTGTTCTCTTCTCTTTCCTTCCCTATAATGACCAATCTTGTTCCCAAAGAAGAATTGAGAAAATAAATTTACACTTTTTGTTGAATGTGGACATGCAAGGGGAAAACCAGCTAAGAGCAATGTTATAAAAATCTGCAGGAGACAGAATATCTACAGATCGACTGTGTCAAAAGTTACAAAGAGATCAAGAAAGATAAAGACTGAGAAAATGCCATTCGATTTGGTAATTGAGAAAATTTTGGAGAGTTCCTGGATAGAGCAGCTTCAGTTGAATGATGAATGAGACTAGAAAACAGATTGAAGTGGATTTCAAAGAGAGTGGGGGGAGAGGAAGTAGAGGCATTTAATGTGAATGACCTTTTTAAAGAGTTAGACTGGAAAAGGGAGAAGAGATACAGGTTGATAGCAAAGATTTTTTAAGGATGGAAAGGCATAGACATATTTGTAGGCAGCAGAGAAGGAACCAGTAATGAGAAAGAAAGAAAAAATGAGAGAGACAAAAAGAGAAACAAAGAAAGGGAGGGGAAGAGAAAAAATGAAGTGGTAGTGATGGCAATTTGCTGCAGAAGATAGAGGAAATGAGATTAAAGACAGAGAAATATTGGAATTGATAATCAGAAGGGCTAATTCTTTATTAGAGACTGCAGTAAAGAGAAGGTAAGTAAACATAGGATATTGGAAGGTAAGAATAGACAAAGCTCTTTTGATTGACTCAATTTTGGTGAGTAAAATATGAATTAAGGTCCTTAGTTAAGATGGTGGGGCAGTGGGAAATGGAAATTCTATTTTATTGACATCTTTATTGGAATATGGGCAGAGGAGAAATTCACTGTTTTTGATGTCACCTTTTCAGAGAATCTAGATAGATATAGGCACTGAATCTGTGATTTCACTGGTATAGGGAACCACCAGCTGAGAAGCTCTCTCTTACCAATACCGTTGGCACCTCTTCTGCAATTTATAATCTTTGAGAGCTGCATAAAGTACAGAGAGGTTATATGAGCTGTCTGGAATCACACAGCTACTGTGTGGGACTTGAACCTCAGTAGTTTTAGATTTGAGGTAAAATGCCTTATGGAAAGAGCTAAAAAAAATCAATGAATTGTCTGTGAGACAGCCCAGGCCTGTAGAGAAATTGTATAATAGACAAAGTTTAGCTTTCCCATTCTCATATCTCCCAGCCCAGGCTCCCAATGTGCCTCCTTATCAACCCTGATACACTCTTGGACAAATTCTCTGTGTCCTCCAGTCTATCCTTCTTATACAGTGCTCTGTGCTCCCAGATTATTCCTTCCTCCTCTTCACTGAAGGGAACACTAAATCTGGATGCGGAGGACCAGGATTTGAATCTCAGCTTCACGAATGATCATTAATAACTAACATAAATTTTCAAGGTTTGCAAAGCATCTTGTCTATATAATATTATTTGGGGCTCACAACTACTCTGTGAGGTAGTTACTATGGATAGTATTTTATGAATGAGAAAAACCTTTCTCCATAGCCACATAGTTACTACCTACAGGTGGACTTGAACCTATCTTCCAGATTCTAGCTTCCACACTTTTTATTCACTATGCCATCATCAGAACTTTGTGACACTGGGTAAATAATTTTTTTCCTTTTTAAGCCTCAGTTACCTCATCTATATGTAACAAGTTTTGGCTCCTTACTATGATTGCCTTATTGATAAAAAGGAAAAGAGAGAGATGGAGATTGCAAGAAAGTCACACATATATACAGAGAAAAAAAGACAGAGAGAGACAGAGATAGAGACATAAAGACAGAGACAAACACAAAGACAGTCAGAGACATGGAGAGAGACAGAGAAACACATAGAGAGACAGAAAGAGACAGAGAAAGAGAGAGATAGAAAGACAGAGACAGAGATAGAGACAAGAGACAGAGATAAGGAGAAAGATAAACTTAGAAAGTGAAAGAATCAATGTATTAATGATCTAGTCAAGTTTTTAATAGATTGTGATATATCAGGACTTAGAAGCACTGTGATATAATGGGGAAGAGAGCTGAACTCGAGATATGGAGTTTAGATCCTGCCTCTGACATATACAGGGTCTTTGCTCTTGGGCATGTTACTTAACTCTAGATCCCCAGGAAGTAATTGTAACTGCTTGAGCAGTGGCCAATTTACATTGGTGGGGAACATAGAAGTAAGCCTTCCTCTCCCCTCCAGAAAAAAAGAAGTGCCACCCTATTTGAGCTATCAGATCAGGTCTCTATAGTCAGTCCCTGGGTAATCATCTATTGTTTGGAGTTAGTACACATGCTCTGGATGGATCCTTCCTCCTGGCAGCAGTAACCTATCTGGTCACTAGAGGGCATTCAAGCCTGCATACACCCAGGCTACTCCCTGAACACAGAAAGCTAAAATTTCAGCTTGGTCTCAGCCCTTGCTATTTAATTTAGTACAAAAATTTAAATATGATATTGTTCATGTATTAAAATAAAAAAAATTGTCAATCAATACAATTTTATCAAGTGCCCACTATGTGCTAGGCACTATGTTAATTTGCCAAGAAACCTACTACATGGGGTTTTTCTGTCACATTCATAGACTTAGATACTTAGCATGCTGTGATCACACCATGTATTGTAGCTAAGATAAAGTATACAGAAAAATAGACCAAAGAGTCTTGTATGGAAATAGCCCCCATCAGTTTTCTCCTTCTCCTAGATCTTCTCTCAGTCACCTCTCAGATCTTTGGGTTTTGATAGAGATAATACTGACTGCATACACTCAAGAGTCATGTAAAGGATTGGAGCAAAGGTGCTCATGGATTAAAAATGAAAGTGACTTTCTATATTCAAAATCATGCCTTAGAAGTTAGAATACTAAAGCCAAAAGAAGGAAAAAGGGAGAGGCCAGAGAAGAGAAGGGAAAAGAAAGAAAGGGAAGAAAGAAAAGAAAAGAGGAAGGAAATGGAGAAAAAATAGGAGGTAGAAAGGGAGACAAGGGGAGAGGAGCAAAAGAAAAAGGAGAGAGAGAAAGAGACAGGGGGAGAGAGACAGAGATAGAGAGGAAGAGAGAGGGGGAAACAGACAGAAAGAAAGACAGACAAAGAGACACACAAAGAGAGATACAGAGAGGCATAGGCACAGAGAGACACAGAGAAAGAGAGAAGAGAGAGAAAGAGAGAGAGAGAAGACAGAGACAGAGAGATGGAGGAGAGAAAAAAGAGACAAAGAGAGAGAGTGAAGGAGGGAGAAACAGAGAGACAGAAACAAAGAGGGAGAGACACAGAGACAGAGAGAAAAACAGAGGTAGATAAAGACAAATATAGAGAGATAGATAAAGACAGAGACAGACAGAGATAGAAAGAGGGAAGAAAAATGAGAGATATCCTTTGTATCCTGTTGAACAATCTTATGTTGTAGTTGCAAAACAGATCATGTTGGTCCTAGATTTTAATGGTGGAAGAGGTGATAATGATAATCATTTCTCCTTTGCCAGGATCATCAGAAACTGTTCTGTCACTCTTTGGCTCTTTCTTTGAGTGTATCCTTTCCTGGACTCTTAGGATCTCCCCAGAGACACAGAGGTGAGCAGAGGCAGCAGTTACAGATACAATGCCAGGGGTTAGATTTGATGATTTTCATGGTAACAGAACACAGTAGGAAGGATCTTGGGTTTGAATCTTGAATTCAAGTCCCTGCTCTGCCACTTACTTCCCTGTGGGTCCTTGTTCAAGTCTATTAAGTTTTCTGGACCTCAGTTTCCCATCAATAAAATGAGAATTTTTGGACTAGAGGGTTACAGAAGTCTCTACTAGCTCTAAGTAGCATCTAACCTAATCTCAATTGTAAACCCACTATCACTTTTATCAGCAGTTGGATCTGCATTTACCCTGAAGTCTAAATGATTGGTAGGCTAGCTGATGATACCCTTCACAGGCTTGCTTACATTTTCTTTTTTAAAAATTGATTAATTGTGTGTGTGTGTGTGTGTGTGTGTGTGTGTGTGTGTGTGTGTGGCAATTTGAGTCTACTGACTTGCCCAGGATCATACAGCTGGGAAATGTTGAATGTCTGAGACTGGATTCAAACTCAGATCCTCCTGACGCCACGGTTTAGGGCCACCTAACTGCCTCACTTGTCTACATTTTCAAAGACTGTGCCTTGACAATGTAATGCTTTAACCACCAATCATGGTTCTTTGATGGTGGAACTTTTGGCACTGTGAGGGAAATAGGGAGAGAAAATTGTCAGGTGGGGGAGAACAGCCTAGTGCTCCCTACATCATATTGACTTCTGTCTATAATTTGTAATTCTACAATTAATGAATTGACATATAGAGAGTCACTTGCCCAAATTTATACAGTATTAAGTGGCAATCTGGGATTTGAACCCAGGTCCTATGTCTTCAAACCCAGCCCTCTTTTTCGTTGTACTATGGTTTCTCCAGGTTGAGTAGAGGAAAAAAATTGGACAAAAGGAAGAGGGAAGAATAATGGAGGAGGAGAATTCCAGAGCATAGTTTATAAGTGAAGGACCCTATGACTGCTCATTAATAATCCCAACAATAAAACCAACTGCCAGGAAAAGATGAAGAAAGCCATTTTCCTAGCACAGGACTATTATTTTGATGTACTATCTCCATAGGGGCCCATCCCCTGCCAGTTAGCAAGATCGGTTGCTTCTTTTGTAGAACCATAAAATGTCAGAGCTTGCTGGGTCCTTAGGGATCATCCTGTCAAATGTCCTCACTTTTTACAGAAAGAAACTCAGGTCTTGCTAGGAAAATGACTTATGTAAGGTCACATAATGAGTTAATTTTTATTCCACAGCTTTTCTCCCTCTCCCAAGCTGCCTTTGTGACTCTTACCAGGTAGTCAACAAACATTTGCTAAATACTACTATGTGCCAGAGACTGTGTTGAGTGATTGGCCAAGATGTAGTTTGTAAGCAGCTTCTAGGTGATAGGAAAAATTTCTCAAGTTGATAGACTTTAAATAGGGCTCAGGACTTAGAACTCCAAAATAATGGAAATAATAGGATTATAGAACTAGAGGTGAAATGGACTTCAGATGTTAATGAGTCCAAACCACTCATTTTACAGATTAATAGAAGTTTGCATAGCATCCCTCTGGGACAACCTCTTTCACCCTTATATTTGCAGATTTAAATCCAAGAGAGGTGACTACTATCAAAGTACCATCTGTCCATCATTCCTATATGTCCATCATATAATTTATGAGCCCCTACCAGTATGTTTACATTTAATAATCAGGCAGAGGAGACAATCAGCTAAAAGCAAAGACATTTACTAAAGTGACATTATAAGAGCAATCACTACAAAACTCCCCCCACTCCCACTCCAGTAAGATTAAGTTTCCTTTTCCCATAAATACAAACAATTTTGGTGGGAAGAGTATGCCAGTAGCAGGAGGCATAAACAGGGAATAAAGTGGTCAAAGTGGCTCACACAGCACTGAAAAGCCTCGACATCCTTCCTCTTCAAAAGATGTCATCATACTACTCTCTTCAGGAGCAATGTCTCTACAGAGAAGGTGATTCAGTTGGGATTTCCTAAATTTGTTCCTTTCCTCATTTTAACTCTACCTGTTTAGGGTTAAATTTCTTTCATTTCACAAAATACCTCCAGTATTGTGCCTTGATTAATCGGGCCTGCTCCCTCCTGAATTTGGTGTCTTCTACTGGGTAAGTAAATGCAATGCAAGACACTTCACCCAAAGATGGACTGAGTTATTCCTCCAGAGTTGCCTTTCTTTTCTCCTACCACAGTTCACACTCAGGGCTTTTTCTTCTTTTGACTGATTCCCTACAGAGTTTGCCCAGCATTATAAAGAGTCACCAAGATTGTAGGTAGTTCAGTGTTGACTGTAAAGCTTTTTTTATGCTTCACAAACAGATAATAAACTATAAGACTTTCTTTCCTTATTTAAGACCACTCCCCACCTTCTATAATTTCATTAACTGGGCTGGGGGAGTAAATTAATCAATACTATACTAATCACTTTCTTCTCCATCTCACTTCTCCACTAGCAACTTATCCAAAAGCAGACAGATAGTATTAGAGAAAGGCTTTGAACTCAATTCTTTGACAGAGTACAGGATCATAGAATCATTGATTTAGACCTAGAAAAGAACTCAGAGGTCACTTCTTTTACTATATAAGGGAATTTGAGAACTTCCTGAAAGAAAAATGAGATCTGAGTTCAGATTCTAAGTGATCCTGAGTTTGTAACTCTTTCCACTGTTCTGCTAAGAGTCCAGATCATTGCATTCCATCACTTTAATGCATGATAGAATGGCTTTATCTGCAGCCAAAGCCAGCCATTGGAATTCAATCCCAAATTATTCTTTATGGTGTCACGTCCTGTATAATGACTTGTACATTTTAACCAGCCCAGTGATTAGGGATTGTTAGAGTGATGTGTTTGCAACTCATTTAATCTGCTTGGAGAGTCTTTGGATTAAGATGGCATTCAGACTCCTTCCATCAATGTCTCCTCCCTGGCAATGGCTCCATATACCTCCCTCCATCAATCTTGTGTTTGTCAGAGGATCTCCATATAGTGCATACATCTCACTGTCAATACTCCCCAACCAAAGGCCAATTCATTCAGAGTGACAGCTGGAGATCTGCAGGAAGTGACATTTGGTGGATGCCAAATCACTACCACAACCTGGGCCTGCCAATTCTTGCTGGCTCTCCCAATATCAGTCCTCTTTCTCTTTCTTTTAAAACAGGTCATCCTGGCTGATTCCTACAAGGGAAAAAGCCCACTGAGCCACAGCTCAGTGTAAGCTTGGCTAATTTCTATCAGGAAAAGGCCCAATGAGCCATGCTCAGTGTTAACTAATCTTTGCTAATAACCCACCTTTACTTCTTCCCTTTCAGAACTATCCCTCTAAGAAAACTGCTTCTCTGAGGCTATAATAAACCCATCTTGCCATTAAAAAAATAAAAATAAAACAGCTCATCCTTTCCTTCCTTCCTATATACCTTTTCCTGGAAGTCAGTAGGAAACATAAGAATTGGGTTCCCTGATATGTATGTGTTTTGTGACGGGTTTAAAGGATATTAAGAATAAGTGCAGAAACACAGTAGCCCAAAGCAATGAAAAATAATATTATTATTTATTAAAAGAAAGTTTAATGCTCAGAATGTGACCTAATGCAATAAAAATTAAAACACTGAATAACTATCAGGACACTCAAAAAAATACAGCACTCACATTTATAGGGTCACTTTATAGGGTAACATCTGGCTTAACCAGGATATGAGTGCAAGTGATTAACTCCATGCTGCTGGTGACTAACTTAGGCCACCTGGTACTTTTAAGTATAGAACACAGTGATCACATAGGGATGGAATACAGTATTAAATATCAATAATTTTTTCTTCATTAATACTTATCCTAGTCTGATGAGTTAATATGAGTGGTGCAATGCATTGGTTCTTAAGGAAGTCAGAGAACCTGGATTCAAATCCTACCTCTGATCTGTATGACATTAGGCAAGAAATTTCATTTCTGTGGGACTGTGTCCTTATTTGTAAGATGAAAGAATTAGACAAGAGGGCCTTTGAGGTTCTTCCATTTCTGGATCTCTAATCCTATTAAGTGCCCCAGATTCCTAGAGCACTACACAGGGCCCTTGCCTGTCAATCAATGAAACTGGGTTCTAGTTTTATCTTTGTGATTTACTTTGTGGGACCCTATATAAGTTGCTTATTTCCCTGGGCCTCAATGCTCTCCTTGGTAACATGAATTGGCAGGACTCTATAGTTTTGAAGCTTCTATCTCATATAACTATGACTATCATTATTCTATGAAAAGGTAGAAGATCTCAAAAAGTGATTGCAAAAGCTACTGACACAGTAATCCTGGATAATCTGACAGACCAGGAAAGCTGAGCTTTATTAATCCTACTGCAGATCCTGCCCTTGTTCACTGGTTTTCAAGGACATGAACTCAACCCATTGGACCAAAGTCAAATTGTTCCCTTTCTGAGTCTCTGAGTCTCACTTTTTAAATTAAGAGGCTTTGTCTAAATAATAATACATTTCTTGAATATTTTAAGGTTTAAAATAATTCTGTCACAGAGAGTTTAGGTTCTTTGTTTAAATTGTTAGTATTTTATTCTGTGTTAACTATAGATTCCTGAGTAACTTTAAAGAAAAAGAAACAGCTATATTTGGCAATTTCTTCCCAAAGTAGAAAAAAATTAAGTCATATATTTTCCCAGACTAAAGGAAATAAGACTTAATAATACAGATTGGCTATCTGGTGTTTTGTGGAAATGGTTACCTGGCCCTTTCTCCACTGTTTCTTTTCCATTCATACTCACAAAGACCCTTCTGCAAGGAATATAGCTGAGGTACATGACTAGAGACTAATGGGGATTAAAAGTTTTTGCCTGATGGGAGTTAAAAAAGGAGGACCTGGAGAAGTCTAGTAACACATACTTTCCAAGGGTAGAGGCCAGCAAGAATGAGTAGTTAGCTTTCCTCATCCCCTATACAAGTAACCCACAGGCAATGGGTATGTACAAGAAATGAAGCAATGAACAAATGTAAGAGTGAATGGAGTGGTTTATTGGAAAGACATATTTTACAACCAACTAAAAGCACAGCAATGTAGTTTCATGCTGCTTTGAGAGAGAGAAAGAGAGAAGAAAAGAGAGAGAAAAAAGAGAGAGAGAAAGAAAGAGAGAGACAGAGAAGAGAGCGAAAGGGAGAGACAGAGAGGGGAGAGAGAGAGAGAGAGAGAGAGAGAGAGAGAGAGAGAGAGAGAGAGAGAGAGATTTCAGGACCTTTCCCTTGCCTAGTCAGTTATGGAATTATCCACTTTAGTAGAAAGGCATCCCACTATTGTAGGAAACATAATAGTGCCAGTTCCTATAGCCATCTCTTTAGAGTGTATAATACAACAACCCCAATAAATAGGGAATGCAAATTTCACTATTTCCATTTCAAAGTTAGAAAAACTGAGACCCAGGGATTGTTTTTGAGGTCACACAACTGGTAAGAAGTAGTACTAGGGCTTCAACAAATGTCCTTTATCTCCAAGACTAGATTTCCCCCCCCCATACTTTCTATAGATACATATAATATTACACAGACACAGATACACACACATATATGTATATACACATATGTACACACACACATATATATGTATATATATAAACATATATATATATATACATATATATATCCTCTCTAATGTGTCTGATTCTGAAACAAAAGATGCCCTACCCTGCTGGGTCAGCTGTGAATAGATTCTTGTACAAGCAAGACTGCACAGCTGTATCATCTGCAAAAACAGGGGACCATGTGACATTGGGGATAGTAAAAAGAAAGCGGGAAACCAACTCACTCTGAAACCTTGCTGTGCTAATTTTTTACAGCTTCCATTGGCCTTCCCACACAAGGATGATCATGTAAATACTTAATCTTATTCCCTCCAGAACTTCAAGGAACATGGTGAGTAGTGAAGGAATTTAAGGAGAGGATATCAAGGGAACAGAAGCCATCATCAAGCAGACACCCCCCAAAAATTGAAGAATATAAAGTGTGAGGATATAATCCCATCTGCTACTCCATAACCCACAGTACACTCTACCGACAGCTTTCTGAGCACTTGACAAATTATCCATTGGTGTTTGCCTTACACACATGCCTTCCTAGGAACAACATGGATCTTCCTTAATTGGATAGCTGCCTGGTGTTTGTATTTGAACTATAGGGCTTGAAAATGGTCATTCCCAAATGTGACTTTAAAAAGTCCAAGAATTCTCTCATATACCAGAGACATGAAGATCTAATTTATACAAACATTTATTAAGCATTTATTATATCCTGGCCTAAGAGTCCTGAACTTAGAATCAGGAAGAACTCAGTTCATTGTTTAATAAAGTTTATTATTTTCAAAACACATGCATAATACCCTTTGACCCAGCAATGTGTCTATTAAGATCCCAAAGAGATCTTAAAGAAAGGAAAGGGAACCTTTGTGCACATGTGCACATGTGCAAAAATGTTTGTGGCAGCTCTTTTTGTAGTTGCAAGGAACTGGAAACTGAAAGGATTCCCATCAATTGGAGAATGGCTGAATAAATTATGGTATATGAATATTATGGAATATTATTGTTCTGTAAGAAACAACCAGCAGGATGATTTCAGAGAGGCCTGGAGAGACTTGCATGAACCGATGCTGAATGAAACAAGCAGAACCAGGAGATCATTATACACGGCAACAACAAGATTATATGATGAACAATTCTGATGGACATGGCTCTCTTCAACAATGAGATGTTTCAAACCAGTTCCAATTGTTTAGTGATGAAGAAAGCATCACCAGGGAGAGGCCTATGGGATCTGAGTGTGGACCACAACATAGCATTTTCATGCTCTCTATTGATATTTGCTTGCATTATGTTTCCCTTCTCAGATTTTTTTTCTTGTAGATCCGATTTTTCTTATACAGCAAGATAACTGTATAAATATGTATACACATAAAAAACCACATACATATATGGTTTCAACATTTACCCTTGCAAAACTTTATGTTCCAGTTTTTTTCTCTCTCCCTTCCCTCATCCCCTTTGCTAAATCACAAGTAATGCAATATATGTTAAATATGTGCAGTTCTTCTGTATATATTTCCACAAATATGATGCAAAAGAAAAATCAAATGAAAAAGGAAAAAAAAATGAGAAAGCAAACAAAATGCTAGCAAACAACAACAAAAAAGTAAAAATACCATCCTGTGATCCACACTCAGTCCCCACAGTCCTCTCTCTGGTTGCAGATGGTTCTTTCCATTTCAGGACCATTGGAAATGACCTGAATCACTTCACTGTTGAAAAGCCACATGACCTCAGTTTAAATCCTGTTTTAGCTATATGACCCTTAGCTATATGACCCTGGGCAAGTCACTCAATCTTTCTGTGTCTCAGTTTTCTCATTTGTAAAATGGAGATCATAATAATATTTACATTTCAGGGATATTGTGAGAAGCATTTTAGCATAAAACTCCACATAAATGCTAGTTTTTATCATTATTATTATTTTCCATTATTTTGCAGTTACTTTTATCTATTAATTATGCATAATAAAAATGAAATAGTCCCTGCATTCAAGGGTCTTATATTCTTTCAGAGCAAACAGCATGCACATAGGTATTTAAATAAAAATATATACAAAGTCAGTAAAAAGTCATTGGGATGGGGGATGTATTATCATATGGATCCATTAGGAAATGGGCGGTGGGTAGATAGGACTTGAACTGAGTTTTGATGAAAACTAGGGATTCTAAAGGTAGTTGTGAGGAGGGAGAGCATTATACTATGAGAAATGGCTTGAGCAAAGTCATGACAATGGGAGATAAAGTGTTATGTACAGGGAATAGCAGTTTAACTGGAACAAAGAATGTATCTAGGAGAATAATATGTAATAAATCTGGAAAGGTAAACCAGAGTCAGATTGAGAAATAATTTTAGTGCCAGAGACTCTGTGTTTTAGGTAAAAATGATTCACTGAGCAGCAGTCAAGAAAATTTCATCGTGGTGAAACAATTAAAAAAATCAAAGATAGTATGTGAGTTTTGGGGGATGGGAGGAAGAATATTCAGAATTTAGATCATGATCTAAATATAGGCTGATTCATATTCTACTTGATCCAGTCCAATGAAGTCTATATTCTATGTTCTATGTTAGATACCAGGAATCTAAAAATAAAACTCAGAACTTGTTCTCCAAGAATTTTTAATAAAATAGTACACAGGTATTTAATACAAGTCAAGACAATAAACACTAATTAAGTACCTCTGATGAATAAGACACTGTTCTAGGCTCTAGGAATATAAAGATGAAATACAGAATCTATTTTCTGTCTTCAATGATGTTATATTTTACTAGGGGCCATTAATCTAGAAACAGACATCTTGGAACAAATGTTTGAGAACTGGTTTTGAGGTTAAATTAGCCCAAGGGAAAGGAAAGAGAAATGTGAACATGCTAAGTTAAGGTTGATCTAGACTCCACCCTTTGGAGCATCATTGGTTCTGTAGACAGAAGCTTGGGATTCAAACCTTCCCTTTCACTCTTATTAGCAATATGATCCTAGGAAACCTTTGATCTCTTTTGCCCTGTTCCCACAACTTCAAAATAAGGGGATTAGCTTACTGATCATTCTAGCTTTATATCTATGATCGAGGATGAAAGATGTCAGACTTCTAGGACAGGGCATGTAATGAGTAGAGATACAAATAGACAGTTGGGAGAAATCCAGTTCACAGCTGAGTTCTTGAAAGGCAATGTGGAAGATATAGTTGTGAAGGCTAATGAGTAGCTGAATTAGCATCAAAGAAATACACCAGCAAGATGTCCAGAAGATTCCAACATCCTACTGTATTCAGTGAACATTTATTGAATACCTATCATGTGCATGGTACTATTCTAGTTTCTCAATTTGCACAGATAAAAAATCCAGCCTAAATGACATCAATAGTCAGTTTTCAAAACAAAACAATGAATCTATTAAAACATATAAGAATGAATGCTCCCAATCACAATGAGAGAAATACAAATTGAAACTTTATTAAGGTTCATCCTTAGAAGCATCAGATTGATAAAGAAAAGATAAGTTAATGATATCCAATGTTGATGAGGCTGTAGAAAGACTCAATCAGGAACATCATTGTATTGCTGGTGAAGTTTTGAATTGAACTAAATGTTTTTAGAAAACAATTTGGAATTATGTTATTATCATTTTTAATCATTTAATTTGAACTTTGACAGTAATATAAAGCATATAACCCTAGGAGTTCAAAGACAGAGGGTAAGATCATATTTATGCAAAATGTCAATAGCAGTAATTTTTGTAGTAATCAAAAAAAAATCTGAAAGTCAAATATGTGCTTACTGATTACAGAATGGGTGCGCATATTATGCCATATGCAAGAAAAGCAGTATTATCGTGCTACAAAAAAAAATCATGGCTATAAAGAATTAAGAGAAATTTGGGAAAAGTTGGGGAAACAATGCACAGTGGAATAACAGGAGGAGTGTTTATATGACACTGATCAATCATGACTTCAGAGTATTGATGGTGAAGCTTGCATCTTTCAACTTGGAGGTGGTAGATTGTGGGCCATATTTTCAGAGGGCCAATGTATTGAATTTGCTGTCCAGATTGGATTTTTTATTTTAATTTTTGTCCTTACTGTTACTAAAAGGGAGGTTAATATTGTAGGTGAAGACAAATTATTGAGAAATGAAGTCATTTTTAGGGGCAGCTAGGTGGCTCAGTGGATAGAGCACCAGCCCTGAAGTCAGGAGGACCTGAGTTCAAATCTGGTCTCAGACACTTCCTAGCTGTGTGACTCTGGGCAAGTCACTTAACCCCAAGAACTCAACAAAAAGCAAAAAGAGAGAGAGAGAGAGAGAAATGAAGTCATTTTTACAAAAGACTATTAACAAAAAAATTAAAATTTAAAAAAATGTATTTACCCAGCTCTCCCAGAGTTTTTCATGGAGCCAGATAGGAGTAGGAGGTGATGTTCTCAGATATGCCACATTTCACAATCAGAAAAATAAATGTCAATTGAAAATTCAGTAATAACTTTCAAAGTTCTAGGTAATTCACAAAATAAAATGAATCATCTATGAAAAAAATTTACAGATAAATAAATGACAAATAACAATTTCATGAAGAATGATCATCATATATATGCCAGTTCTTTCTTTTGGACAAAGTGTTCTTTTGATGGCAAAATAAATGAGCAGATATACAACTAGAATGAACTAATTCCATACAATACAAAAAGAATTGGAATTTTCTTCTTTTAAACATACTTGAAAAGAACAACAAAAAAGGAAGAATCAATAAAAGTGTCTCTCAGGCTAATTATGCCTACATAATTAAGCAACAGAATGATCTTAAAGATGATTTATATGTTAAATGTAAAAAACCCAATAACATTAATATAGGTTCAATAATATTTAATGCACAATAAATGATTTTAGATTATATCTTTAAAACCTTTATAGTGCAGTAAGCAAATCTAAGCCTGAGAGTGAGGGTAGCAGAGGACAGATCCAGACAAAATGCTGGAGGGAAAGGTATGGAGGGAGAGACACTTTTTCCTAGGAAGTCCAAGAAAGCTTCTTAGGGGAGCTGGCCCATCTGGGGTGACCCTTGAAGGAAGGAGTCTATTAAGTAGATATAAGGGAGGAGTGACTCTCAAGCATGTCTGAATGTGAATAAATATTGTCAAAGGTAGCAAGTCCTGGAATCCAATATTTTCACTCACTCTGTGACATTCAGGTTTAAAGACTAAATACCCAGAGGGCAATATGCCCTAAATTTCTGGAGGTGACTTGTGGAGCTGACCTTCTAACACAATTGGGGAAAGCTCCTATCAATGCAGTCCACATTAACAGTCATGTCAATAGAAACATTTAGCTCTTAGCAAAAGCTTTTGCTAAAACAGCAGAGCAAGAAGGGTAGTTAAAACTATTTTCTCATAAACATGGGGCTAACTATTACACAAACACATTTACTTTATAATGTCCATGGGAAGAATGGACTTAAATTACGACACAATGTGAAATATACACATGGTGAAGATCTCTCACAGTTTGCCGAACGATAGGGTCTGGAAGTCCTTTCTCTCTTCTCAGAGTCCTAATGCTGTATTCCTAAAATCTGTTCCTCTCCACAGCTTGACTCTCAATTACCAATCATACCACTTTTTAAAGCTGCTTCCCATGGTTGATTACTATTTTCTGTATCCATGATTGTCTGGAATTTGTATCTCTTCCTCTACTGAGCGAGGTGTCTCCTATTGGTACAACAGCTCCCCTTCAAAGTTACACAGTAAATGTTGGGGGGAAGAGAGGGAAATACCTCCTCTCCTCCTGAAGGGGTATTTCCTCCCAGGAAATCCCCCACCCCCACCCCATTGCAATATCTCCAACTTTTAAAACATGTTCCAACTGCAATATTTTGTATTTTCTGTATTTTGGGTCCTTCTAAACAAGTTGCTGGTAGTGGATGAGAAGAGAAAAACTTCTCCTCAATGTAGATACCCAGTGTCTCACTCTACAACTTCTGAGTCTTGACAGCCTAGAGCTTCTCAAGGGCTATTTATTTAAAGCCCCCAGAGGTGTACCTGGTGTACAATTACTTTATTCTCATCTTGACTCAATCAGAGAAAGGTTTATACCTCAGAAAGGGATTAGGGCATAGATAGATCTTGGTTTCACATTAAAACCTCATCCTGTGTAATTGTATTCTATGATTACATCAAATGAGTTTTTTTTGGGAGAGGGTGGAAATTACATCCCTACTGTTTTGCCATGAAAAGAATTTATTTGAACTCTATGAGGAAACTGAAGTAAACATAGATTCCTATTAAAACCATTTGGGGAAGGGCCATTATATAGACCTGTATTTTGGCCAGAAACAGGAGAGAAAGGTGCTGGAATACATGAACTGTGACTGGGGTTTTGGCCAAGGTTCCTGGCTTCTGGGTTGATGAGGAGGTGGGAGAGCACTTCCTTTAAGAGTTCTCTTGTGTCTTATAGTCTTTAAACAACAGAATTATGAGTTATAGCTTTGGAGGATTGGAAATCTGATTTTGAATTCCAGCTGTTCTATTGATTATCTGTATGATATAGATCATCCCCCCTCCTCAAATAGGAGTTATTTTATATATATATATATATACACACACATATATATATATATATATATATGAAATAGGTCTTTTCATATGTACAATCCTTCCTACACAGGCTTATTGTGAGAACCAGATGAGTTCATGTGCAGGAAAACATCTGATAGCTATAAGGGTCTAGGAGCTTAGATTGTAATCAGGTCTTCCCTTTGAGGTCAGTTCTACCTTCCACACTCAGAGAAGGGATTTTTGAGAGTCTTATAAGGATTGCTTCCAACTGACATTTTGGGAGCAGCAATAGCTAAGAATCCACTCTATCCTAAGATTTTCATCAGGATAGAGCTTAAGCCCCTCCAGGTCAGTCATTTCCCCTTCTTAGTGCCTACCCAGCCTTCAGAATCCTGCTGAGCCATGCAATCTACAGCTCCTCATGGCAGGTAGAATTATTATTACCATTATCATATCAAAAGGCTGAAAGGATATATTTAAGGCCTGATTTGGCAAACCTCTTCCTATATAGTATAGGCATCTCTGTCTCTGTCTTCAGCTATTTCTCTTTCTTTTTCCCTATTCTTTCTTCCCTCTGTTCTTTCTTCCCTTCTTCTCTCTCCTGTCTTTCCACCCTTTGTCCTTAAATTCCCTCTCTCTCTTATTCATTTTTTTCTTTTTCGCCTTTTCCTTTCTTTTTCACCCCATTCCTCCCTCTTCCCCCCATCTTGTTATCTCCATCTCAAAACAGCCTGATGCTTTGCACATGGTATATGCTTAATAAATGCTTGATGAATGGTTATCTCTATAACTATTGCTCTCCGTCTGTTTCTCCTGCTGTCTCCCATGTATGCTCTCTCTTTTACATGTCCCGAATCACTTGCCTATTTTTTGCTCCTTCTTTGTTTCTATTTTGCACTTTTGCCTCTGTTTTGTGTTTCTCACTCAATGTCTCAATTGCTTGCTAGCTCTGTCTTTCTCATACTCCCTCTCTCTGTGTGTCTCTTTCTCATTTATGGATAGTCTATTTCTTTCCTGTGCACTCTATCTCTTATGTGCTCTCTGTCTCTGTGTCTTTTTCTTAAAACCCTCTGTTCCTGATTCTCTCTGTATCTCAATATCTTTTAACACCTTTTTTCTTGTTTTCTTTGTCTCTCATTTTCTTTTTTTCTCTCATTCACTTTCTCTCGTGTACTTGTCTCTCTCCTTTTAAATTTCAATTTCTTTGACTGACAAGGTAAAATAATAAAGTTCTGGGCACAACAGAGGTTGACCCTCTGGTTCTGAGACTTCAGAAATAAAAGGACATTATAGGATAATAAAATAAAGTCCTTGATATATAGAGAACAATAAAACTTGACTATCCCTCAAGCCAGGTATTTAAGATTGTTCTATTCAATTATGGTGACTGCAATCAACAGAGAACAGAGAATTTGTCTCACTATGTTGCATTTGGGAAAAAGGTTCAAGGCCTGGACATAATGTTTGGATCCCATCACTGCATCATGTTCTCTCTTCCTTCCTAGGATTTAATTTTTTTTGAACAATGGAAGGAACCTTATATTTGTATTCTAATTCTAGCTCCATCACAGATTGACAGTGTAATTTAAGCAGTCATTTTATTTAATTTGTTTTAAAGGGACAAAAATTCAGTATGAGACTTTGGTGGATCAAAAATGCATTAAAATTGAAGACTGCGTTAAGAATGGCAAGAATAGGGAGGGGATAATCCTGTTCTCTGCCATGAACAGACCACATCTGGTATATTATGTTCAATTCTGGGTAGCATATTTTGGTAGGTAGAGGATAAAGTAGAAAATGTCCAGAGGGGGACAACCAGAATGGCCAAGATTTTGGGGAACAAGTTGAAGGAAATGAGGAGCTGATAAGCAGCAAAGTACAGCAGAAAAGATAGTAGATTTTTAGTGATAGGACCTGGGTTCAAATCCTGCTTGTGATTAGCTCTGTGACCTTGAACAAACTTTTTTACCTCTCTGGGTGTCTTTCTCTATAAAATGAGGCATTGGATTAGAGGGCTTTTGAGGTACTTGTCATCTCTCAAGTTATAATCCCACACTATATAATAATACTTATTTGGATGTCTCAATGTATAAGTTTTCAATTATGTGGTTAAAACTGGATTACCTCACTTTAAAGTCATATGATGTGTATATGTATGCATGTGTGTTCTGTGTCTCTCATAGCCCCTTCGTACTAGATTAAAGTATATTGTACCACCTAAATAGCTGATTGATATTGTGATTTGGTGACATGCCATAGGAGAGGAGAACAGAAAGGGCAAAGGAAAAGTCTCCAGTTTTCAAGGTTGCTATCTATATATCAGTCCCAAGTAAAACAGTTAGTGTTGCTGTATTGGTCTACATGGAAATTATACCCCAAGAAAGAGACATCTTTAAAAAGAAAAAGATACATAAACATTACAAAATAAAAAATTACCATGAGTGTAAACTATTCTTAAGTTTTACTCAAACCAGGTCTCATAGATAAGTAAGACCTAGATCTCCAACAGTGTTGATCATTTATTCCAGTCATATCTCTGAATCTTTATAAACCCATTTGAGATTTTCTTGGTGAAGGTACTGGAGTGGTTTTCCATTTCTTTCTCTAGTTCCTTCAGGAAACTGAGGCAAAGAAGGTTAAATGACTTGCCCAGGATCATACAGCTAGTATGTATCTAAAGCTGTATTTGAACTCAGGTATTCCAAACACCAGGTCCTGGGCTCCATGCACCATGGTACCATCTAATTGTCTGTAGTACCATCTGAAAAGTGTTTTATGGGGCGGAGCCAAGATGGCGGAGTGAAAAGGTGACTTTCCTCCGATCTTCTCTCAAATCAACAATAAAATAAGCCTCTGAACTGATCTTCAAGTCAACGAACTCAGAAATATTTGGGCACAGCTCTCTGGATAACTTCATATCAGATTAGTCGGACTCGGACAGAGAGATAAATAGACGAGCTCTGTGCAGGCTGGAAGTGAGGGTGGGACTCAGCTCAGCTCATTGTGGCAGAAATTCCAAACTCCAAATTCCAAATTCCAAACACCTGGAGTTTATCTGAGGCACTCGGGACACTCTGCCCTGATTGGGGGCAGGTGTTCTGGCAGACTTGCCTTGTTTAAGGAGTAATTCGGACTTAGTCCTAGCCCCCATCGGCCCAGCACCTTAAGTCAACTCGCCGAAGTGCCCCAGGGCAAAGCTTTTTGCAGCCGCCGTTTTTTTTTTTCCCTACCTTAAAGAGATATCCACGCTGTCTAAAAAAAAAAAAAAAATGATGAAGAAGCAAAAGAGAGCTCTCACCATAGACAGCTTTTATCAAGGCAAAGAAACGACCCCAGAGCCAGAGGTTCCTTTAGACAAAAATCCAGAGAAAATCAGCCAGGACCATCACTGGTCCCCTTTTCAAAAAGCCTTTTTGGAAGATTGCATAAAGAACCTCAAAAGAGAGCTGGAGGATAAATGGGAAAATAAACTGAAATCAGTGCAAGAAGGATACAGTATCTTGCAAGAAGGATATGATGCCCTGCAAAAGAGATATGAAAAAGACACGAATTTATTAAAAAATAAAATTAGTGAAGTGGAAAAAGAGTGCAATGAATAAATTGGCCAGTTACAAAAGGAGCTTAAAAAGGTAAGTGAAGAAAACAACACTTTAAAAATAAGAATTGAACAAATGCAAGTGAATGACTCACTAAGACTTGAAGAATCAGTCAAACAAAAAGAAAAAAAATGAAAAATTAGAAGAAAATATGAAATATCTCCTAGGAAAAACAACTGACTTGGAAAATAGATCTAAGGATTATTGGACTTCCTGAAAGCCATGATGAAAAAAAAGAAACTAAACACTATCTTCCAGGAAATCCTGAAAGAAAACTGCCCTGAGATTGTAGAATCAAAGGGCAAAATCACCATTGAAAGAATTCACCGATCACCTCCTGCAAGAGACCCCAAAATTAAGACCCCAAGGAATATCGTGGCTAAATTTCAGGACTATAGCACCAAGGAACAGATTCTGCTAGCAGTTAGAAAGAAACAATTCAAATACCGAGGATCAATAATTAGAATCACACAGGATTTGTCAGCTTCCACACTGAAGGATCGAAGGGCTTGGAACCAAATATTCCGAAGGGCAAAGGAACTTGGATTACAGCCAAGAATAACCTATCCAGCTAGAATGAGCATTATCCTCCAGGGAAGAAGATGGTCATTCAATGATATAGGTGAATTTCACCTATTTCTAATGAAAAGACTGGATCTGAACAAAAAATTTGACACCCAGACACAGAACTCAAGAGATGCATAAAAAGGTAAAAAGGAAAGGACTCGAGAACTTTATTTCTACTAGGGGGATACTTAAAGGTTGGGGGTATAATTAACTAGATATTACTTTGATAATATGAAAAAGAAAACTAGAGGTGAAAATGTCATACTGGGGAAAAGAGAGAAAAAGTGGTAAAATAAGATCTAAAAAAAAAGGAGGTTAAAAACAAGGTAAAATCACTTGAAGAGGCAAAGAAAACCTAACATAATTGAGAGAAAGAGGGGAGGGAGGTGAGCACTGTGTAAATCTTACTCTCATCAGGTTGGGCTCTAAAAATGTATATCAGACATTTGATTTCACATAGAAACTTGTCTGTTGCTAAAGGGAAGTGGGAGGAAAAGGAGGAAAATTAAGGGACAAACTAATAGAAGGGAAAATAGAAGAATCAGGGGAAAGGAGTAAAAACAGGGGGAGGGGATCTAAAGGGTGGAG
>JAJPUD010000038.1:227963-239931 GCA_023553655.1 Myrmecobius fasciatus | reverse complement strand
AACAATCTAGTATTCGATAAACCCAAAGACCCCAGCTTTTGGGATAAATACTCACTATTTGGCAAAAACTGCTGGGAAAATTGGAAACTAGTGTGGAAGAAATTAGGGCTTGACCCATACCTAACACCACATACCAAGATAAGATCTAAATGGGTTCATGATCTAGATATAAAGAGGGACTTTGTAAGCAAGTTAGAGGAACGTAATATAGTTTATCCCTCAGACCTGTGGAGAAGGAATAAATTTATGTCCAAAGAAGACCTGGAACTCCTAATTGAACACCAGATGGATAATTTTGATTATCTTAAGTTAAAAAGTTTCTGTACAAACAAAACAAATGCAGACAAGATTAGGAGGGAAGCATCAAATTGGGAAATCATCTTTACATTTAATGGTTCTGATAAAGGCCTCATTTCTAAAATTTATAGAGAATTGTGTCATATACATAAGAATTCAAGCCACTCTTCAATAGATAAGTGGTCAAGGGATATGAACAGACAGTTTTCAGATGATGAAATTAAAACCATCTCTAGTCATATGAAAAGTTGCTCCAAATCACTATTGATCAGAGAAATGCAAATTAAGACAACTCTGAGATACCACTACACACCTGTCAGATTGGCTAAAATGACAGGAAAAGATAACGATGAATGTTGGAGGGGATGTGGGAAAACTGGGACACTAATACATTGTTGGTGGAACTGTGAACGGATCCAACCATTCTGGAGAGCAATTTGAAGCCATGCTCAAAAAGTTGTCAAACTGTGCATACCCTTTGACCCAGCAGTGTTTCTACTGGGCCTATATCCCAAAAAGATCTTAGAGGAGGGAAAGGGCCCCACCTGTGCAAGAATGTTTGTGGCAGCCCTTTTTGTGGTGGCTAGAAACTGGAAACTGAAGGGTTGCCCATCAATTGGAGAGTGGCTGAATAAATTATGGTATATGGATGTTATGGAATATTATTGCTCTGTAAGAAACGACCAGCAGGACGATTTCAGAGAGGCCTGGAGAGACTTGCATGAACTGATGCTGAGTGAAATGAGCAGAACCAGGAGATCATTATACACAGCAACAACAGTATTACATGATGATCAATTCTGATGGACAGGGCTCTCTGCAACAAAGAATTGTCTCAAACCAGTTCTAATTGTTCACTGAAGAAAACCATATACACCCAGAGAGAGGGAAATGAAATATGGACCACAACGTAACATTTTCATGATCTCTATTGACATTTGTTTGCATTGTGTTGCCTTTCTCTGATTCTTTTTTTTTTTTCTTGTAGATAGGATTTTTCTTGCATAACTTCTCAAGCATTTCAACATTATTAACATGTAGTGGACTTCCTGCCATGTAGGGGAGGGGAAAGGACTGGGGGTAAAATTTGTAATGGAAAGCTTTGTAAAGATCAATGTTGGGGAACTACCCATACATATGTTATACAAATAAAAAGCTTTAATAAAAAAAAAATAAAATTAAAAAAAAAGTGTTTTACACACACACCATAACCCAAGAACCAGGAGGTGCCAAAGAAAGCTTGTTCTGGGATGTGGTAGGAGGCAAGAGTCTTATGAGCAGACCTTCAATGTGACCAGACTTTATTGCTACAACCTATGCTAAAAATCACTGTAGCATGCAGCCACAGTAGCACAAGTGGCACAAAACCCCAAGGAGCTCATGTTTAATTAAATCTCAATATGTACATGCCTCTCCACTGACAAGCATAAAACTCCTTTTGAAGATGCCTAAGGTGTTTTATCTTTTTTAAATTTTATTTTATTTTTGCGTAACATATGTATGGGTAGTTCCTCAGCATTGATCTTTACAAAGCTTTCCGTTACAAATTTTACTCCCAGTCCCCACCCCTCCCCTAGATGGCAGGATGTCCACTACATGTTAATTATGTTAAAATACTTGACAAATCAAATATGTGTATACATATTTCCACACTTATCATTGCTGTGCAAGAAAAATCGCATCTACAAGAAAGAAAAATCAGATAAAGGAAATACAATGCAAGCAAACACATCAATCAAAAGCATGAAAATGTTATGTTGTGGTCCACATTTCATACCCCTCTCTCTGGGTGTATATGGCTTTCTTCAGTGAACAATTGGGAGTGGTTTGAAACATTTCATTGTTGAAGAGAGCCATGTCCATCAGAATTGATCATCATATAGTCTTGTTGTTGCCGTGTATAATGATCTCCTGGTTCTGCTCATTTCACTCAGCATCAGTTCATGTAAGTCTCTCCAGGCCTCTCTGAAATCGTCCTGCTGGTCGTTTCTTACAGAACAGTAATATTCCATAATATTCATATATAAGGTGTTTTATCTTTAAAAAATGTATAGATAGATAGCTTTTGGTTTTATCTTACCTACATTTCCTATTACATCTTTTCCTTTACTCCTCCCAGAGTCAACTCTTATTACACCCAAAAGGGAAAAAAAGTAGGAAAAAAAAGCCCAATTCACCAAAACTAACAGAAAAAAAATTAACATTATATGCAGTTTTCCTTGTGTTAATCACCTCTGTAGAAGATGATTGGAAGATATTTAATTTTTCAGCATTCAGTTTTAATTATTTTGTTGTCATTTCTTTTTCTATTTGTGCAGTGGAAGGAATTGTATATTTGTTCTCCTGGTTCTACTTTCTTTACTTTTTATGAGTTCATACAAATCTTCCTGTATTTCTCTATATTTACCATGTTTACTTTTTCCTACTGTGCTATAATTTGTTTTTCTTTCTCCAATCAGCATGTATCTAGTTTGTTTCTCCCTTTTTGCTAATATAAAGAGAGCAGTATAATATTTTTAATATATCTGAAAACTTTTCTTTTTTATAACTGACCTTTCTTTTGATCATTGGATAATGACTAACTCTAGCCTCTCTGGTCAAAGAGTGTGGATATTTTATTCACTTTCAGATAAACCCTGGTTAGCTAAGTCTGGTGCCAGTCAATCCCCATCACTAAATATCATCCCCAGAAATCTGATTGACTTGAGACCTTATAACAGTTATATGGATCCCATTTACAATTTACTGTTGGACTCAGACTAGCCAAGCCCTTGTCCAGTCTTTCCTGTTCTCCTGGGAATAAAATACACATATCTTTTTGATAGTTTCTAGTCAATTGAGACTGTTGCCTGACGTGTTACTCTTCCTCAGACCTCAATAATGCCTGTACCCTTGGGCTTTGGTCTGCCTCTCCATGTTGACAGCAGGCTCTGCTGGCTTTGATAACATGGCAGGAATGACTTTCTTGTGGAGTACATAGATCTAATTACTTCCTATAGAGTAGCCACATAGAGAAGTTAAGCATTCTCTTAAGAGTACACTCTGGAGAGTGATGAGTGGGAAGCTCCAGTTAGAGAAGAAGAATAATTTTGCCATCAGCTCCCTCTTGCACACAAAATGTTTTCCCCTTTCTAAGAGCAAATTTTGAATTGAGGAGGACCCATAGTTTAACTCAGGCTACTTCGATGATACAGGCAGCTAAGTGATATAGTGGATAGAATTTAGAAACAGGAAGATATCATCCTGACTGCAAATCTGGCCTCTGATATGTATCAGTTGTGTGACCTGGGCAAGTCACTTAGCCCTTTTTGCCTGTTTCCTCATCTGCCAAATGAGCTGGAGAAGGAAAGGGAAATCATGCCAGTATCTTTGTCCAAAAATAAAATCTTAAATGGGGTCACAAAGAATCAGAAATGATTGAAATGACTGAATAACAACAGAGGAATGACACAGGAATAATAGAAGGTTCAGTGACGATAAGAACCATGGAGAGTTCCAAAAATGGAGCTCTAGAAACATTAAAAGACAGAGATCACTTTCAGCTAAAAAGTACTTCATGGATGAATTGTTAATATGAGTTGGGTCTTAGAGGAAGAGTAATATTCAACAAGGCAAAGGTGAGCCTTCTGAACATGAAAGATTGCCTATGAGAAGCACAGAGTGAGATAAGATAAAATCAGGTACAGTTTTATCTAGTCAATAGGCTGAGTAAGAGTAGTCTAACATTGGTGCAACAGGGCAACTAGGTTTTGTCCTAAGGTGGATTTGGGGACGTGCTTCTTCTGCCCTCTTTTCTCCTCAGAGGAAGGGAGGGAAAGAAAAAGAAGGGAGTCTCTAAGAACACTGACAGGTCAGTCCTAGCATAGAAGCTTTTACAAGTATGGAGTCTGTTGGAGAGATGCTTCTTTTCTAGACCAGATACAGCATCTGGTAGATGGTTAGAGTAGGCCCTGGATGGAGTTCTTCCAGAGCATAGATCAGACTATTTTCAGGCAGAAGATGAACTCTTATGGAACATTTTCAGTCCTATGGATTGAGGCACAAATACTTGGCAACTCCAGGGTAAGCAATAGCCCGGGTTGCTGAGCATCCTCAATCTCCTAAATGAATTTTCTTTGGTTCCTAGAATCCCTAATTGTGTCTCTGGATAAAAAGAAGTAGTGTGGAAAAAGGGAAAAAGGTAAATTATAATGGGGTAAAGGTGAGAGTGGGGAGGGTTGGTTTAAATACCAAAGTCAGGAATTAGCATTATATCTATTAGGCCCTGGGGACCTGTGAAGTTTTTTGGTCATTAAAAAAAAAAGTTTATCTTAAACTTAGTCCTCAAGCCAGGTTTCTCAGCACTCAGAGTCAGCACATTTGCAAACTGAAACAGCACTATGTTTTACCTTTAAATTCCTTTAAACTTAAAAGCCCGAGCCAGCCATTTCCCTTGAATCATTTGGACAGATGCACTAATAATGATGATTTAAAGTGAGACTTTGATGTCAGTGCCACATTCACACTTCAAAAATATGTATTCAGGGCTGCACAAAAAGGGGGTAATTACCATTTTAGAAAAATATGTTAATTTGATGCAGTACATTTTGGTGCTGACAGCTCTCAGCTCTTACACCAAATGGTTGTAAAATGGATATTACGGGAAAAAATATACTTTTTTTTGTCCCTGCTTGGAAAAAAATTAGGAGTCGAGCAAAAAGCAAAAAGCTGAAATGGAACAGAGACCCGATGTTCAGGGAAGCAGGGCCAGGAATGGTGACAGTATTTCTTATCTTGCAGCCCAAGAGTAGGAAGCTACTGATAACGTGGTTGGCAATGGGAGAGACCCGACACCTCACATGCTGGGAGCATTAAAAGTACAAATTGAATTGAGAGATAGGTGAATGTCTGCTTAGGTTAGTCTGTACTTGGTGAACAGACCCATTCATTCAACCATTCATCTGCCTGTTAAAGGGTCCCACCCGCTTTTCAGTCCACTATTCCCAACTAACACAGAGCCTTCCTCGGTTACAACTCTTAGCTATAGTAGTGTCACCTTGAAACCAGATAATTCAGGCCTTCTTTGGGCCTCAGTTTCCTTATTTGTTAAATAATTAAATAGACTCTATTTCCAGCCCTAGATTTATGATTGCATAAGTCACTTGGCCTGTCTGCATATAGGTTACTTCATTTATAAAATGAGGGAGGTTGACTAGATGACCTCTTTCAGTCCTAGTTCAATGTGCCTATGTCCTTAGAGGAGGGAAAACCCGTTAGTTCCCTCCTTGCCTTATAAATCAATCAGACCTTTGACATATCCTTGAGAACTGTTCTGATACATAGAGTGATGATGAATCCAGGAGTCCTGAACCCACTGAGCCCAAGAGGAGTGGAGTTTAATGAAGGTTTGCCAAGTTTAAGGAGCAGCCTTTTCCAAGATCATTGTTAACCATGACCACTTCTTCCTCAAATGCAATGATCTGGAGACAGCTCTGCTTGCACCCCTGTAACCTAACCTTAATTATTTCCTATTGGAGGTGTCAGATGCTTCCCTGGACTGGGAAAGTTGGACTGCCAGTGCTGTCCTGATGTCCTACCTTTGCCGTCCTTGCTTCCTTCTCTGCACTCTCAGCTTTGACTGCCTCCAGTTCATCTATAGAGCCTTCCTTAAATGCAGACATCAAGGGAATTATTGCTTTTATCACTAGATAGCCTGATTGATTATTCTACAAAGCTCCTTATCATCCCTAGCAATGGATCACTTCCAAGTCCAAGAAAAGTAGGAAGAATTCTGGTCTCATATTCCTCTATGGATTATACTTTCAACAGACTGAGGTGAACAGATCATTGATGTTACAAAAAATTATCATTCAAAGGAAGAATAGCAAAAAAACCTGAGGCTGTTTAGCCTGTCATGTTTGCTGTATGTAAATATACAAAGAAGTATTATATAAAAAAAAGCTTTTCTCTTCATGTTATACACAACTCTAGAAGACATCTTGCTATATACAAAAGACTTTTTTAACATTCACAGCTGTCCACCAAAGGACTGCCTTGTAAGGGAATGAGTTCCCTGTGGCTAGAGGTATTTAAAAGACTAGATCAAAGCTTCCTAAACTATAAGTCATATTCCATACCAGATCATATAATTGAATGTGAGCAGGGTCACCAAATTTTCATTTATTATCAGTAATTGTTTGAGTTGATATGCCTATTTTATATACCTGGGGTTACATAAAAATTTCTCAGAAGAAAAAAGGGTCATGACTGAAAAAATGTTTAAGAAGCCCTGGTCTAGATAAACACTTGACACAGATATTGTAATAACTTTTTGTATAGGATGGGAGGTTGAAATTGGACTGAATTCATTTCATTCAATAAGTACTTATCAAAGGCCCACATCATCTAAGAAACTGTGATAAGTATTGGGAAATGCAGGTTAAAAAAGAAAAAAGAAATATACCTTTACTTCAAAGAGCTTACCTTCTACTGAGAAGGAAGGAAGTGTGACAAAAACAGAACATATACAGAAACTAGTAAATATAAGGTACTCTGCATGGGAAGGAGCAATGAACAAAGGAGGCAAGTTCAGGGAAAGCTTCATGTAGGCAGTGTATTTGGGATGATCCTTGAAAGAAGTTAAGGATTCTCAGAGATGAACATAAAGTCAAAGTGCATTCTAGGTATGGAAGACAATTTAAGAGATTTCATAGAGGGACCAGGTGGATGGCAGAGTGAATAGAAAAATAGCTCTGTAATCAGGAGAACCTCTCCTCAATTTAACACTTACTAGCTGTATGACTCGGAGCAAGTCACTTGACTCCAATTGCCTCACAAAAAAAGAAAAAAAGAGAGATAATTCAAAGAGATAGAATATTCTCTTTGGGAAACAGCTAATAGTCTAATTTGGTTAGACTATGGATTACATAAAAGAGAAATGAAAAATCTGGAAAGGATCTTAAACTCCAGTTTGGATAATGTGTGTTATATCTTAAAAGTAATAGGGAACTAAGGAATATTTCTGAAAAAGGGACTTAATTACTACACAAATCAAGCTTCAGAGGATTATTTCAATACCTCTATCAAAGAAGGATTAGGGAAGTAAGATGGAGCGAAACCAATTGGTTGGCTATCATGAGAATTTAGAGATCATGAAGTCTCCCATTTTCATTTTTACAGATGGGGAAATGGAAGCTCAAAAATGGGACAGGTCAGAAAGATTAATATTAGAACCAGGATTTAAACCCAAGTTTATCTTTAAAAAGAAAAAAAACTCTGTATCTATAGTTCTCCCCACCTTATACCACACTGCCTCTTGGCTCTTTGAAGTCTTATTCAACTCTAAAACCTCTATGAATCTAACACCATTACTCCTTTTCACCAGGCCATCACTAATCTGTTCCTTTAATCTAGTCACAAACACTCATTTTACTTCCTCCAGTCTGTCAATCACACGTTTATTCAGCTTGATTCCTCTCTATTTCCTTGGCATTTCTCTGGAGACTCAGAAATAAAAACAAACTGCTTTCTGACTTTTTCTATTTTGTTCTTCTGGCTTTGCTGAACATTACACCCTGACTACTGCAGAGGAACTCCATCTCCCTGAACCCACCCTCTAAACCTTTCACCCACTAAGATCAAATCCCCTGAGTTCAAGCATTTTCCTCATTGTGCTCTATGAGGCAGCCAGTAATAGATCTTTAAAGCTAACAAAATCTCACTTGATCCTCAGTGCAAGCCTGTGAGCTTGGTGCTGTTATTATCTGCACTTTGTAGAGTAGCAAACTAAGGCTTAGAAAGGCTAAGTGATTTGCCTAGGGTCACAAAGCAAGAAAGTGTCTGAGATATATGAATGAAATAGAATACTATTGTTCTACAAGAAATGATGAGCAGCTGATTTCAGAAACGTTTGGGAAGGCTTATATGAACTGATGCTGAGGGAAGTGAGCAGAACCAGGAGAATACTGTGCACAGTAACAGCAACATTGTGCACTGATCAATTATGACAGACTTAGTTCTTCTCAGTAATGCAGCGATCCAAGACAATTCCAATAGACTTGGGCTAGAAAATGCCATCACATTCAGAGAGAGAACTATGAAGACTGAATATGGATTGAAACATGCTATTTTCACCTATTTTTGTTGTTTGCTTTTTCTTTCTCATGATTTTATCCCCTTTTGTTCTGATTTTTCTCTGATAGCATGACAAATATGGAAATATGTTTAAAAGGATTGCACTTATTTAACCTATATTAGATTGCTTGCTATATTGGGAAGGGAGAAGGTAAAGGAGGAAGAGAAAAACAATTGGGACTCAAAATCTTACAGAAATAATGTTGAAAACTATCTTTACATGTAATTGGAAAAATAAAATATTACTGAGGAAAAAAGTCTAAGAAACTATCTGAATAAGAAAGTGGTTCAGATCCTGAACCAAGTCTCTAGTCACAGTTACTGACACACTGTCCATTATGCTGTTTAGAATTATTAACTCCTATTTTATAAATGAAAATACTAAAACTTTAGGGAAATCAGCTTGCTCTTGGTCACATGGCTCCCAAATAAATGAACAAGAACTCAAATCCAGGCAATTTAACTTCAAATCCTGTCCTTTTCTAACTATAAAATGTATTTTTTTCAGTAAATTTCCTCACTTTGTCCAATAGTTTGTAGTTCCTCAAGCCAGCCTATCAAAAATGCAAATTTTCAAAAAGGCAAACCACTGCTTTATCCAGTGCTGTGCTTTTAGTATGAAAACCTCTGTTGAATCTAGTTCAAATTGTCAACATGATTTTGTCAACCTTTGGTCAAATTGTGGTGTCCAAGATCTACCTTGTCTCAGTTGTACTTACATTCTTCTTTGCTTTTGGGTTGCCTTCTCTTGTTCGCCTAGAGAGAAAGCATGAGATGGTGGGGAGAGAATTAAATTTTGAGTTGGAAGACCTGGATTTGAAGTATCCACATTGCTTACCACCTCCATGATTTTGGGAAAGTCATCTAATCTCTCTGGGCCTCATCTGTAAAATGATGGAAGTTTGATTAACTCACATAATCTCTTAATAAGACCTTCTAAAGTCCTAAGATCCTATGATGAAGTTTTAGGTCCTCATATTAGAAAAAGCAAAATGAGGAGATTGGACAAAATGACATCTAATGTTGATTCTAGCTCTGAATTTATGAAGTCCCTCCTTGCTTGAAACCTGGAATCTTCTGATCTTTGATTTTACTTTTGGACTTTTCTCTTGTTACCCTAGAAATAGAAACTGAAAAATCAATTCATCCTTATTTTCTTTTAAGATATTTTCCTTGAAAGCATACTCTATGTAATAGAACTTTGCAGTTTCCTATAAAATCTTCTCCTGTTATTCATATATATGTATACACATACACACATATAAAAACACACATATACCTATATATACATATGTATACACACATATATTAAGATGTAGACACATGTGTGTATATATTTATATGGAAATGCTAATTTTACTTGGTATTTGTTGAACTCAAAATTATTTTAAAATTTAAAAAGATTAATTTCCCATGGAAGACCTGTCCTGATTTCTCCTGATCTTCCTAGTTCTTTCTCCCTCCTGAAGTGATATTTTTTTTTTAATTTTTAAGAGAGATTATTGAATTCCCCTCCTTAAAAAGCCAAAGATTGTTTCTATAACCTTTGTAGTTTGCATTTAGGTTCCAAATAAATGCTCATCAAATTAAATTCCACTGAAAAAGAAAATTGGCAACCCCAAGCCTTGGGCACAGACAACTGCATCCAGTATAATGGAAAGGGCACTGGATTTAGAGGGAGATACCTGCCTCAGAGTTTACTCGGGTATTTACTACCTAGGTTACTCCAAGTAAGTAACTTCTCATCTCTTCGTCTTCAGTTTCCCTCTTTGTGCTTCATAAAATAAAGGGATTAAAATAGATCACCTTTGCCATCTCTTCCTTACAAGTCCTTGACTTGTTTGAACAATCTCATAATCCCTGCAAGCCACACACTGTACCTAATTGGGGGTTATAGTTTCACCTCTGGGGGAATGGTCCAAAGGGACCTGCAATTCCTACTGTTCACTGAGCAAAGAGGAAAAAGCAAGAGGAAAAAGCAACAGGACTCCAGGTCACTACAATCATGACTACTGCATGGGTCAAGGGGCTGACCAGTCAAGCTTATTTTGCCAGAAATCATATATATACTTTATTCAAGTATGTATACTTTGCCACAGGTGTATCCTATTTGTGTGAAGCAGTCAATGGATAACTAATTATTAAGTGCCTACTATGTGCCAGGCACTGTGCTAAGCATTTATTCCAGACAAATTTCAAAAATGGGAGCAAATTGGTTAACTCTAAGATTCAGACCAATCTATGTGAGAAAAAGACTTGGGTTCGATTCCGGTAGGGGTAATTTACTACCTATGGGATCTCAAACAAAGCAAAAGTCCCTGTTTTCAATATCTGTAAGCCTGTTTGTATGAATATCTATCTCCAAGAAACACCTGAGCAGAATCCTAGGGACAAAAAAGAAGGCTATGTTCACTCTTACTCTCAACAATCTTACCCTCCCAAGTGCCCCCCCACCCTGAAAAAAATGACAACTCTGAAATATCATTTATTTTTTGTGAATTATCATATCTTAACTAAGTGATGATATGCTATGAAGTATAACAAGTACAGGACTTGGGCTTTGCTCTTGACATGTTATGCTTATGTAGGGTAGAAGTACGGACTTTCCCTCCTCCTCCAGCTCACTTGATGTAGTCACATAACATAATCACACATGATGAGACTTTAATGTGTAAACAAGATGTAGCTATGCTCTGATACCTTTATTAGACAGAGAGGCACCCCTCTCTGATTAAGTCAAGAAGGGAACAAATCAATTGAATGAGAAAACAAATTAGCCATACTTCTGGGGGTTTTAAATAGCTGGGTCCTGAGGAGTTTGAGAAAGTCCAAAAGTTTTGGAAAAATATTGCTGAAAGAGAAAGGATGAGATTTATCTTTATTCCTTCTCTGATCCACACTTCAGTCATGGTATTTGGCAGGAGTTTTCCTAGAATTATTAAAGAGGCACTCTGAGTGTAGGATAGATTACAAGAAGGGAGATATCTATTGAAGAGATCTTGGAGAGGGGCATGGAGAAGAGGGAAGAACTTTATATTTTGTCCTTTTTCTCTTTTCCTTTCTTCCCTTTGCCTATGTCACTTTAAAACACTGCTACCTAATAGTGCATCTAACAGCAAACAGAAATATACATTCCACAGGAACATAGGAAAGAGAGAACATCATTTTAAGGGAAGCCCTAGAAATCAAACGCTAAACTATGGAGAGGAGGCCTGTACTTCCAAGAGTTTTGAGTTGCCGTGACCATAGATGTATCTTAAATGTGTGAAGCCATATCATTGTACTTTAGGTTTTTATTCATTTTTCCCATTGATGCTGTGTGCCTGTTGCATAGTGAATCCAAGATTTATGGAATAAGTATTTTTACAGCAACTGTTTTAATGATGCTCTCTTGATAAATGTCTTTGCTAAGAGCTAGATGTGTCTATTGGTTGATTGTTAACATTAACCATACCACATGGGGCTTGTGACCTTTAGTCAGTAACCCCCTGTAGGATTACTACTAAAGTAGTCATGTTCCTATGGGAACAATCTTTGATTGGAGATGCAAGCTGAGAGG
>JAJPUD010000038.1:195194-227953 GCA_023553655.1 Myrmecobius fasciatus | reverse complement strand
GACTTCAGGGCTGGTGCTCTCTATATACTACACTACCTAGCTGCCCCTAGAGGTTTGTTTGTTTGTTTGTTTGTTTGTTTGTTTTTAGCAAAGCTGCCGGGGTGGTTTGTCATTTCTTTTTCCAGCTGATTTTTAAGTTGAGGAAACAGATAAATAGGGTTAAATGACTTAGCCATGATCTCACATTTAATAAGTGTATGAGGCCAGGTTTGAACTCAGTGTTCTTAATTTTAAACCCAGTTCTCTATCCACTGCATCACCTAGACGCCCACTTCTGTAACTCCGGACAAAATTTAACTTTTCTGAGCCTTAGGTTTTATTTACTTATAAAACAGATAATAATAACTCTTTCCTATAGCCTATTAAGGCCAAAAAAGAAGATTCCCCAGCAATATGAATAATATTATCCCCATTTTACAGATGAGAAAATTAATTCTTAGAAATATTAAATGGCTTTCCTTAAATTATACAGCTACCAAATATAAGAGCCAAGATTTTAGGTATCCATTCTCCAAATTCAGAACTGCTTTTAGTAGACCACATCTTTTCTCTTTAAGAGAATACAAGTTACTTGAAGGTAGGTACTATTTTTCTAGACTGTGTATCTTCAGAGCCTTGCACATAGTAATTACTCAATAAATGCTTGTGTAATTGATAAGGATTAAATAAGAATACCAGCAGCCATACAGCTTTATTTGTAATGGTATTTTCTACTTCTCATACTTGGAATTTCCCACTGACTCAAAGATGTCTTCATCAGAGACAATGTATACACAGAAAGTGCATTATAAGTGTAAAATCTGAAAAAAAAAATTCAAATTGTCATCATCAGGAAAAATGATCAATAATGTTCAGATTTTAAGGGTTGATCTATAGCCTGGAGCCTCTGAGTCTTGGCACTGAGAAATGTATACCTTGACCTTTTCTTTACCATAGAGAAGAAATGTAACCTGCTACACTCTAGAGCCAAAAAAGTCTTGGGTCTGAGGTGGGTTAACTTCTACCCCTTTCACTCCCTGCAGAGTCAACTCCTTTAGCTCTATAAAATGAGATTGGCCTAGATGACCAAGAGGCCTTAAAGGTTCTTTCCAGCTATCAATTTATAATGTTAATGGAAAAAAGATTGGTCCTCATCCAAAGACATAGGTTCATTGGATTTAGAAGGGAAAGGGAGCTTAGAGGCAATTGAGTTCAATATGAGATATGGGATGAAGAAAAAAGGAATATTAATGTTACAATTTACATAGTGCTTTAAGATTTGCAAGAAGTTTTAATAGGTGATCTCATTTGATCCTCATAATAACTCTGGGAGGTAAGTGATTTTGTAATTCCCATTATACAGTTGAGAAACTGAGACAAAAGTTAAGTGACTTGCACAGGATCATACAGCTAGTAAGTATCTTAGACCATATTTGAAATCAGATCTTTCTGACTCCAGACTCTGGAAACTATCCATTATACCACCTTGCTACTTTCAGGTAGTCATCTAGTCCAGACCCTTCCTTTTACAGAGGAGGAAACTAAGGCCCAAAGAGAGAAAAGGAATCACATGCTCACAAATGCTTATTAAAGCAGCAGCATCAGGATTTGAACACAGAACTTCTTGGTTTCAGTTGTGGTATTCCCACAACTATATCATTCTGTATAAGTAAGTTCTAACTCTTTGGCTTATTAGCTTTATACATCTTGTAAGTCATTTTCCCTCCCTGGCCTTCAGTTTCCACCTTTATAAAAATTAAAATAAAGTGGGGATAGAAAGAGCTGAATTTCTAGGTTCTCTTCCAGATACATATACCATGATTCTATCAAAGGGATCTCTCTTGCCAAAGTACAGTTGGGCCAACTCTTATCTATGGAAGAGTGTAAGTTGATGCCCATTTTCGGATGTCTAATCCCTTGCTTTTGCAATCCTGCCCTACATGGGCTGCTAAGAAATAAATCTGAATTAGCTACCTCTTTTTAAAAAGTCTTTGTAAAGGTGATTCTGAACTTCTTTAGTCCTTTTATCTTTTTCAAAATCCCCAGTTGCTGTGAAATATATGCCAGGTTTAGGAAATGTATGTCTATGATTAGATTGACAAGTTGGCAACAGCCTTGTCATAACATGCTTTGGGGGCTCTGATGGTGCTCTCTAGTCATAAAGTTTGGTACAACAAGAAATGATCCTTTGTCAGCTTCATTTGTTGAGGGATTCCAACTGAGTTTACCCCCTACCCATTGATGCAAAAGATGCTGGTAAGGCATCCAACTGGGGCAGCTCTAGCTCCTTATACAGGACTGTCAGAACAAATGGGCCCCTTCTTTATGTTAAGTAAACATTTCACCAGGGGAGTGGGGATAAAAGAAAAAAATGTCATTTTGGTAAAGGATTTATTTAAAATCATATGAGAGGGGAAGGAAAAAAGAAAAAAAATTGCTAGAATGATTACCCAGGTACAGACATACTGAAAGCTTTCTGTTCCTAGAAGTTTCTCATAACAGGTTTGATTTAGCATACTGCCAATCCTTGAAGAATGGGAAAGCAAGAGGCATTCTAGATAAGATTAGAGAGATCCCAGGACTCAATTTTCTCCAGTATAAAAAGGGATGAGTTGATCTAGATCCCAATTTCTTAAAGTGTGGGTCACAGCTCTATATGGAGTCTCATAACTGAATGAGAAGGTGACAAAATTCAGATTTATTAACAGTATGTTTGGATTGTCGACCTATTTTATATACCTATATATTCAGGGTCATGTAAAGAATTTTTTGGACAAAGAAGGGGAAGTTTAAAAAGATGTTTTCTAGTTCATTTCACATTCTGAAATTGAGCTAAAAGGGTCTTAGAGAACAACTTGTCTAACCTTTCTGATTACAAATGAGAGCTCTGAGACCCACTCCATCAACTTTGCATTTATTTTGTATATGTTTATATATCCATCATATATATATATACATATATATATATATACATGCTTTCCTCACCACTAAATCGTAAGCTTTTTCAGGACAGAGTTTATTTTTGTCTTTTTTAATATTACATAATCACATATTTAAAGTAGAAAGTGATAATGTACAGGCAAATGTTTAATAACCAGGGCAAAAAGTATTCCCTACATACTTTTATCCTGCATTATCAACACTTTCTACATCACTTTCCTAAGTCTAGGCAATAGACAAAAAAGAAACTAAATCCTGATTTGTAGCTTTTGTTGATTTTCAAAGTGTAAATTCTCACACCAAAAATTTAACAATTGGCTTTCTAGAACCTGTGTGATCTCTATCCAGCATATTCCTGGCTGAAAGGGATCTTAACATTCACCCAATCCAATCCTCTCATTTTACAAGTGAGTGAACTCCCTAGCATTTAGCCTAGGTTCTAGCACATAGAAATACTTTATAAAGGCTTGTTGGCTTATTGATTGAAAGGTTCTATGATTTATCCAGGTTTACATGGCTGCTGAACAATTGAGCAAAGTCTCAAATCCAAGTTTTTTGAATCTCAGTCCAGTTGATTTTCTACTTTGATGGAAGAAAGAATAAGTATTACCAATTTTCCATATGCTAATCCCTCAAATATTGGGAGGCAGCAAGTGTGTTTCCCCTGATTCTTTTCTTCTCCAGTCTGAGTAGATCCTATTTCTTTAACCTGATCCATACAGCATATTTTGAAAACTTTCACCATCCTAGCTACTAATTTCTAAGAGCTCTCAATTTTATGGCTGTCCTTCTTAAAACAAGAACTAAAAAAGTTCCTTGTGTAATCAATTCAAACAGTACAGAATTCAAACAACCATCTGTTTAATTTTCTTATTCTTTTGTACTGAAACTTGAGGAAAAATCAGGATGCTGAGATGCACAGATGACAATGGAGGACACCCCACCCATATCTATCTATACCTTCTCCTGAACTCCCAACATCACACACAGTATTCTTCTTCCAATCTAATTCCATATAATATGCCATGTACTGTCACCTTTTCATTGTATGACTTTTAAACATCTATCCATTTCTATTATGTGTAGCAGATAGGGAACAGAAGAATCTAGGCTAAAATCCTCCTTCAGAGGTTTACTAGTTGGGATTCTAAACAAATCAGTTAACCTTAGTTTTTCCATCTTCACAACAGAGGGGAGATGTACTCAATGACCTTTGGGATCTGTTTTAATTATGAATCTCTGCTTCACTGATTCTAGTATTATTTCAAGCTTTTTATCAATTCTGCTTCCCCAATAGGAGCTTAAATGCTTGCTGATTGGTTGAATCTCTGAATAAGCATCAATAAATACATCAAACATGTATATATTATATATTATTATATAAATTTTATAATAATATACATATCAAGCATATATAAATTGCCTATTATGTGTCAAGCCCTGTTCTCCATGCTGAAAATATAAAGAAAAAGTGAAACATTCATTTTCCTCAGAGAATTTCTATCCTAATAAGAGGTACAACATGACCCCACACAGGAATATAAAATACCTATCAAATATATACAAATTAATTTGGAGAGGCACTAACAGATGATGAGGAAAAAGATCTTAGATGACTTCTAAGGTCCCATCCACTTTTCATTCTGTAATCCAATGATTACAGATCTTTCCTTTGCCATTGCTTTCTCCTAATACTCACTAAAAGCTAGCTTCTTTTTGAAGACACCAAAACTCTTCTTCCTTTTTCCAAGCACCTTGATTTATAGAGAGTTTGAAGGAGTTCAGATCCTGAATTCCCCTTTCAGACCTTGCCAGCCCTTTTCAATCTGGCAAATCTCCATGGAAGTGTTTCTGAAGGTTGATGGATTCACTGAGCTTTAATGTGCTAAAGGAAATCCCATGAACACTCAGCATCTTTCCCTTGCAAGGAAATTGGAATTTGGGACAACATTGTTTCTCCCTAAGTATGTTTTATTTCTTTTTGGTATATTTGACCTTCCTTATAGACCTTATAACAAGAAAAATTGGCTTTCTTTTTGTGCCCACAATTTAAACAGCCGGGCTGACCAGCTGTTGGGATTCTATTTGATAGAGTCCAGAGTACATTTAAAGGAGAAATTGCTGGCAAAGGTTTGAAGTCAGGGAGTGTCTCCAAAATAACACATGGTGACAGTAGACAGATCGTTTTTACAAGACTGAGCTTGGTGGAGATGGACTGGAGGAGCTGCTATCTCAGAAGGGGAAATGAGGTTCTTTCATTACTGAACCAGTTACCAAATGGGATTCATCCTCTGCATATGGACATGTGGGCATGTACATGTATATACAGAATGGAATAATGAATTGGACATGGCTATGGAGTTAGAAAGACAGGAGTTAAAATTCTGCTTCAAATTGGAGTGATTAGGTGCACAAGTCATTATCTGGGTCTTATTTTATTCTTTGTTAAAATAAGAGGGGATGTATATTTAGGATGTATATTTGAAGTCTTGGGTGATTTTTTGGCTCTAAATCTATGACTCTATAAATTAGCCACAGAAAATTCTGATATCATTCAAACTATACTTATTTAGCTTCAAGTTGCCAGTCTGAACTAGTGAAAAATTTGAGCTTCACAAATTGTTCAATGTAGTTTGTTTTACTTAAGATGCACATAGCATGGGGAAAGGAGTTAACAAAGTGTCTCTAAGTACCTTTGAATTTCAGCTTAGAGAGGTATAATCTGTTGTGTACATATAAATTATTCATATTTGTAAATAAATTCTTCTGCATACTTAGAAATGTTTTGTTTTCTTGGAGAGACTCAATATTCCCTTTGAAATTTTACTTACACTCAATTTGCCTAATACACTCTCTTAAAAACATATCTAAATACTTACTACAGCCCCTTCTTGTTCTAAGTATTTATGAATGTTGAAGTATTGTGATCATAATAAACTCTCATCAATATAGTAAAATTGAGAAGGCCAATCAGAATTGGTTGGACTTATAGCTACTTAATACAATTTTTATTATTTTGAAGTATAGACAGCAACTTAAATTAGATTAATAAAACACATTCATCCATTTATTCATTCAAAATGACTTGGCAGGTCCTCAGATCTAATTTTATGAATAGATAGAAATGATTCATAATTAGCATATCAGTTGTTTGAATGTAAATGGATGATTCTAAAGCACTTGAGTGGGCTTAAAAAACTGTGAGTTCTCTGAAGTATTCTCAACATTCCTCCCTCTGGCCTTGCTTAGAACACTGCAAGAATATTCCAAGAATATTTCTGCTCAGCTTTGGCTGATCTATTTCAAAGTCAATCAATCAATAACCATTTATTAAACATCAATTATGTGCCAGGTATTGTGCTAGGCAAAGGTGTTCAAAGAAATACCCAAAAACAATCCCTATCCTCAAGGAGTTTATACTCAGGTGAAATAATATCAATATATCTAAAAGTATAGAGGATAAGAACTAGATTAATGATTGTATTGGAATAGAGAGTGCCAGAGTGAGATAATTCCTTCTATCTTTGCAGGTCTGTACCTTTTCTGCAACTTGTAGTCTCTGCTTAGGACAGAAGAAATACAACATCCAGCTGTCCCAACCAGAGTAAAATGTAATTGGGAAAACTTTAATAAAGTGAATAAAAATACAATTGTTATTCAGTCATGTCCAACTTTTTGTGACTCTATTTGGAGTCTCTCAGCAGAGATATTGGACTGGTTTGCCATTTCTCTCTCCAGCTCATTTTACAGGTGAAGAAACTGAGGCAAAATGACTTTCCCAGAGTCACACAGCTAGTAAGTATCTGAGGCCAGATTTGAACTCAAGAAGATGAGTATTTCTGATTCTAGACCTAAAACTCTATCCACTATGGTGCCACCTAGGTGTCCTCAAAATATAATTCAATGTATGTAACATTATATTTTAGAACTAAGTCAGTATACCACAGATTATTAATTAAAGTATACAAATTAGTAGCTCCATTTCTATTTGAGTTTTACATCACTGGCCTAGGCCACTATAAGTTTAAATGAATTTTGCTGGGTCACGCAGCCAATATATGTCAGAGGATAGATTTGAACCTGGGTCTTCTTGGCTTAAGATAACTTGTCTATCCACAATGTGATATCAAAGGATATGCAGAATGTATAAATAAATATAAAATGAGTTTGTTGTTATTATTGTCAGGAGAAGGTGGATGTAGGAAGGCACTAGGCTCTATGGGTAAATCAAGAAAGACCTTTCCTAATAAATGGTTACCGAACTGAGCTTTGAAAGAAACAAAGGGTTCTAAGAAGCAAATATGAAAAGAAAGAACATTCCAGACAAAGTGGTAATGGTGGGTAACATGTGAGTGCTGGGGGAAAAGCACAAAACAGTGATAGAAATAACGAAGAAGGATCTTAGAGAAGGTAAGAGAAAAGAGAATCAAGAAAACATATGGAAAAGTGAGCCTTGTATCTCAGGTTCCTATGGTATCTGATTCCAGGGTTTCATGATCTGGTGTACAGATACACTCAAAGACTCAGGAAATGCCCTAGAAATGATGACTTTATTGATGAAGTTTTGACATAATGTCACAACTGTCCATGCATTTGCTGTACCTTTAGACATTTAACTTTATTTTTAATTTTTATTTTCAATTCCCAATTCTCTCCCTCCTCCATCTTTTATGCACCTAATGAGAAAGCAAGAAATATGATGCCCATTATACATATGAAGTCATGTGAAACATTTCCACATTAATTATGTGCCTTAAGAAAATAGCCTATAGTGTAACAAGACTTTTCCTAGGGCATGAAAATACATAACACAAGGGAAACCCTCTCAGAAATCAGCCCCCTCCTTTTCCACTCCTCTGGCATAAAGAAACCTCTTTATTTCACTTGGCTCTCTGGTTCCCCATATTAATAATGTAGTATGAGGGTCATTTTAAAAATACTAACCCTGAAGGCTGGGCTGGTTCTGACTTCATACAGTGGCTACAAGAGGTTAAAGGAAGAAAGAGAAGCTAGAGAGCTCCTTGTATTTCTTGGTAGTAGCTACTGCTCTCCCACTGTGTGGAATCAATTGCATAGACTTTCTGAATAGGGTAACATCTAAAAAGAGACAGGTCATTTCCTTGTTGCAACAAGAAGAAAAGAGATTTATAATGAATTACAGGCTAATTTTAAGGGGAAAAGGAGGGAAACAGTAAGTTTATATTGTATGATAGCAAAGTAGGAGATGAGACCACCTCCTGAGAGTAATGTTGTTAATGATGTGGGAAATGTCATAAGACCTTAAAAAGTGAAAGAAATAGGCCAATTAAACATTTATGAAACACTTACCTTTATTAAGCCAGGAACTGTGCTAAGTACTGGGAATACAAATAAAAAGTAAAAAAAGAAAAAGGACAATTCTTAACTCCTATCCCAAGGAGCTTACATTCATTTTTTGCAAGGCTATTGGGATTAAGGAACTTCCTCCAGAGTCACATAGCTAATGTGTCAATTTTCTGAGGCCAGATTTAAACTTAGGTTCTCTTGACTCCAGGGCTGGTATTTATCTACAACACCACCTGGTTGTCTCAGAGTTTACATTTTAACGGGGTACACAAAATACAAGAAGGAGATAGGAAGTAATGGTGCTGGAAGATACAAGTTAGAAATCCTGGGAAAATCATTAGCAGAGATGGGAGAGGACTGGCCTAGACATTTCTTAAAATGATGGTCCAAGGCAAGAACTCAATCAATGAAGTAATCAATTAGTAGATATTAATTATGTGCCTACTCTGTGCTAAGAACTGTGCTAAATTCTGGAGATACAAAAAAGAGGCAAAAGACAGTCCTTGCCTTTCAACTGGCTTTTAGTCTAATGAGAGAGAGAACATGTAAATAAATATATATATATAAAGCAAACTGTAAGTTGGATAAGTAGAAAATAATTAATAGAGGGAAGATACCAGAATTAAGAGGACTAGGGAAAAGCTTTCAATTAAAGAAGGAATTTGGTTGGGAATTAAATGAAGATAGAAAGGTCATTAGGTAAAATGGAGGAGGGAGAGGATTCTAAATATGGGAGAGAAAAATGCCAGAGCCAAGTATCTTGTTTGCAGAATGTCTAAGAGGTCAATGCCATTTCTGGGATAGAAGAATTTAGGTATTATACTTACTCATTAAATTATTAAAACCCAATTTTTGATCTGGTGCAAATTTCAGGGTTTTGCTAGAATTGGTATGTAGGATCTGGGGGTAGGGAATGATATTGAGAAGTTGGCCTCCATTCAGATAGCTACTTTGGTTAGAAGTCCTCTCAATTAATAATATCTCAATATAAGACAATCATAAAAAACTTCCTCAAATAAGGAGAGAATATTTCTACAATCACTGCAAATATAGACTCAAGGGAGAAATAGAAGATCTTCCAAAAGGAATATAGAAATAATTAGAACAAATAAAAAGTTATGAAAGAAAGATCTGGAAGGATAATAAATAATTTAAAAGACTAAGTGGTAAATATTTAGATTTCTAGAAAACTGCAAGAGATAAATCAGAAATCA
The DNA here is from genome assembly GCA_023553655.1 of Myrmecobius fasciatus. NCBI lineage: Eukaryota > Metazoa > Chordata > Mammalia > Dasyuromorphia > Myrmecobiidae > Myrmecobius > Myrmecobius fasciatus. Next base: position 218,495 of record JAJPUD010000038.1, on the reverse strand, counting down.
ATGACTCCATGGGATAGAAATAGGACTAAATCAAAAGTTTGAAAGAATAGAAAGAAAAGTAAGATGATAGTCATTTAAGAATTAATGGACTCCCTGAAAATGATGATAAATTATTTTGAAAGTGTGGATACAATATTTCAAGAAATAATAAATGAAAACTACCTATGTCTAAGAGAAAAAGAAGAGAAAAAGTAAAAATAAAATGTCTCCCCCAGACATTTCCTGAAAGAACTCTCTACAAAGGAAAAGTCCCAAGAATGTCATAGTCAAAAAACAGAATTTCTATGTGAAAAAAAAATGGCAAAGATTTAAGTCCCAAAGAACCATAGTCAAGAAACTTGGCAATTTCCACTAAAATAAAGAAGAATTCTTAGAATACAATAGTCTAAAAAACAAAACAGCTAAATTTATAATAAAACAAAGAAACAACCACTTACTTTGTGAAGTTGAGATGATCTTACAACAGGAAAAAATGAAACTTTAATAGAAGGGAGGACATTTAAGCATTTTTGATGAAAAGAACAGAGGTATATAGGAATGTTGAAAGACAAACATGAGTCGAGAAAAATAGAGAATAATTAAATAATCTGAGTAATTAGTAAGGATCTCTCATGATATAGAACTACCATTCTAATGAAGAGAGAAGAAACAAGTGGTCCTTCCGAGTCTAATCCTCTTCTCTATTGAGAATTAAATTAAATTCTCTATTGAGATAATTCAATTTGATTCAATAATTAAGGACTTGGGTGAGGGATGGATTGGTGCTGTTCTAAGTGTTTTAAGGGGGAAAGGGAATGCAAAAGAAATATATTAGTGTACATTGAATGTGGCATCTTAGAATAAAACCTTATTTATACCACCTTAAACATGATTTGTCTTGAAACTCATGTAATAATAACTGTGTATGATATGGCTGACAAGTCCAGCAATCTTTACTTGAGCACCTCCAATGTTGAGGAGTCCACCTTTCTTGACACAAAATTTTTCCCCAGATATGCTAATTGTCTGGAAGATGTTCTTTGTTTCCAATATAAAATCTGACTTAGTACAGCTTCAACCAAATGAGCTTATTTTAGCTTTCTGAAGCTAAATAGAACAGCTTCGAAGCTTTTTCCTTGAGACTACCTTTCAAACATTTGAAGACAGTTGCCATAATGACAAACTTTGCTCCATCCCAAGTCTTCTCTTTTCTATTCCATATTCCTTTTTTTTACATATTTCCACACTTATCATTGTTGTGCAAGAAAAATCATATCTACAAGAAAGAAATATCAGATAAAGGAAACACAATGCAAGCAAACATCAATTGAGAGTATGAAAATGTTATGTTGTGGTCCACATTTCACATCCCTCTCTCTGGGTGTATGGCTTTCTTCACTGAACAATTGGAAGTGGTTTGAAACGTTCATTTTCGAAGAGAGCCATGTCCATCAGAATTGATCGTCATATAGTATTGTTGTTGTCGTCCATATTCCTTTAACTCATTTCTTTAACCAATTCTCCTATGGCAAAACTTAAGGTCCTTCCTAATCCTAGTTGATCTCCTTTGGAGTTTCTCTATTATATTTATTTGAATTTATACATTGAAATATAAAATATCAAGGGTAGGAATGAAACCCTCCCTTTGAATGGAAGGATGCATTGAGTTCTTTGTCTTATAGGAGTGAGGCATTTCTTCTCTAAGTAATTGTTCTTGTATAGTGAAGAAGAATCATTTTTGTGAAGCACATATAAACTGGGGCTGTGGGCAAGAATCCTGCCAAGGGATTTCTAGCCAGAATCTCATACTACATCAGCACGGTTCTATGATCCTTAGCGGTCCTAATGTCAGGATAATCTCTATCAGACATGGAGGGAGGAGAGGGGAGCAATCCTCATTTGTTCTTCTGAAAAAGGTTCTTTGGGGAGGGAGAAGATCTGTAATAAGACCAAGAGAATGTTTCAAGCTTTGGGACAGATGCTGTCAGGACAGTAGGAAGCACTAGATAGGGAATTGAATATTTAAAAGGACTTTATGTCAAAATGTCAGCCTTAAAAGTTGGAGAGGAGATGAGGTGGGGGTGCTTAGTGGGAGGAGTCCAAATCATTGAAGGTTTGAAGTTTGAAAAGCTCTTTACCAAGAAATATCACCTGCAGAGGGTGAAAAGCAGGTACCATTGCTTCCCCCTAGTGAGGCTTCAGGCTTCTGGAGAGCAATCAATAAGTAATTAGAATGAGTCAGGGAATTGAATATACTGTGAGATTAACGCAAGGAAAGTGGTATAATAAGAAAGGGCAATAAGTCTTTTTAACTCTGAGTTTTATAGGATATCATCCGAGTGAGGATGAGGAAGGCTTTTCCTATTACTTCAAGGTTTCTAGATCATTCATTTTCTACTTTTTCTTTTGTAAAATTGGTCATGAATGTGAAGGCTATCTTGACTGCTGATTCTGAGGATTAAAAATTTAGAGGAGAATAGACATGTAGTATATGCACCTCATATTACAGATGAGGAAACTGAGGACCAGAAAGGTAAAGTTAGTTGTTCAAATTCAGAAAAGTATTAATAGAACTTGGCTTCAAACCCAGGTCCCCTGACTCCAACCTCAGCCCTCTTTCTGATGTACTACGCTCTCTTCATATTAATTAGAATCGAGGAATTCCAATTCTAAATTTAGTGCTTATGCTAATCCCTACACCCATCTCTCCCTCTCTCTTTCTCTGCCCCTATACTCCCTCCTTTCCTTCTTTGCTCTCCCTTTCTTTTTCTCTTGAATTTTTTTTGTTTCTGTATCTCTGTCTTTGTGTCATTCTTTCTCTCCTGTTTTTCTGTCTCTGTGTCTTTGTCTTTCTCTGTCTCTGGCTTATCTCTTTCTCTCTCTCCTGTTTTTCAATCTCTGCTTCTCTTTATTTCTTTCTGTCTCTCTCCTCCTCTGTCTCTTTTTCTCTCTGTCTTTTTATATATAACATACATATATTTCATTTGTTTTTCAGCTACATAGTTGTGCCATGTATAAATATTGATCATACACACAACATATATGGTGTTAAAGTATATGCAAAATATAAATGTTTAAGAAGTTCTGTAAGCATATATTTAAGTATTGGATTGTATATATAGATATATTCATATATGTGATGCAGGAATAGACTTAGAACCAGAAAAGGCCTCAGAAGTAATTTGGTTCAGTTTCATAATTTTCCAAATGAGGAAAATGAAGTTGAGAAATTTGCAATGATTTGCTTTGAGTCTTGCAACTAGGGAATGTCCAAGGTGGGCTTTGAACCCATGTCTTCCAGTCTACAAGTCTCCCTCTATAACTCTACTCTCTCAATTCCTAAAGCTTTGGTATTACCAGGCAGTGTCCTAACATTTAATAATTAGAAAAACCTCTTGGCTTCTGAGATAAGATGAAACTGGATGAGGTCAGAGCGATATGACTATAGACAATAGATTTGCAAATGCATTTGTTTAAGATTGTAAAATATATGTACTCATATAGAAAAAAGGTAATAGAATTATTAAGGAAGCATAGTACTAGGGGGTGTGGGTGGGAATTTCTGCATTTATTATTCAGAGGACCCAAGTTCAAATCCTGAGTCTAAGTTCAAATCACTCATTACTTTCAAGACCTTGGACAACTCACCTCAACTCTATTCTCCTTGGCTACATTCTCTATAAATGAAGTAATTGCATTAGATATTCTCAGTCTATGACACTAAGGGTAGCTAGACAAATGTGGAGGCAAATTGCTTAACTTGAACCTACATATAACAGAAAACTTGACTTTGAATTATCCTTCTCCTTGCTAACTGAGTGAACTTGGGCAAGTCATAATTTCTTTAAGCCTTGGTTTCTATATCTTTAAAATGGTTGGGATGGACTAAATAGTCATCTCTAAATCCATGGACCATAATCCATTTTAAGACCCCCCCCCCCATTCTAAGCTCTCAAGAAAGAACAACTTGATTAATGATGGTTACAAAATTATGGATTGGGGGGTATCAGGATGGTAGTGGTCAAGGGGAAGCCTTTTCAGGGAAAGACCATGTGAGCAAGAAAAGGGAATGGATTAAAGGACACAATTTGCCATCTAACCTCCTATGATCCTATGCTCAGGTAGAAAGCACAAGTTTTTTCTATGACTGCAGGCAGTCTGCTCCTTCCTTCCATGAACAGAGTCAACCAAAAATAGGGAAGTAGGAGAGAAGGAATTGTGTGTGTGTGTGTGTGTGTGTGTGTGTGTGTGTGTCTTGGAGGGGTCAGCCCAGTCCATAGGCAGTGATAAAAGCTTAGCCACTAATAATTCCCACCTCTTGCATTTTTTAAAAAATCCAATATTATATCACAGAGACATTTGAAAATGGAGATAGACATTGACTTTTATATTCTATTTCCAAATAGCTGCTTGTTAGGATGTTGCAGCATGTGCTGCCTTAAAATAAAGGGTAGAAAAGCCACAAAGAGCTCCCTCAAAGCCTCAATTGAGACAAGACACATTCTCCTTTATGGGAAAACTAGTATGTGGATCAGGCTGTGGCTATATGTAGCTATATGAGAATTCCAATGGACCTTAGAAATCATCTAGAATTCTTAACCTGAGGTTTACCAACTCCCAAGTGGTCTCTAAAAAAGATCTCAGGAAGTCCATGAATTAGGATTAATTTTTAATACATTCATATTAGATCTTTATTTTTATTAATCTTCACTATCAATGTAGGATTTGCTTCAAATGAGCATAGTATGGTTGAATCCTCACCTTCCCTTTTATAGATAAGAAAAATGAATGGATAGAGATTGAGTGCCTGAAATCCAGATTTACCTTAGGATTCTGCTTCATGTGCTTGTTTATTTGTGGTGTGGTTCTGAAAGTTATTCACTCTCTGTCTGTCTTAGTTTCCTTATCTTTAAAATGGGGATAATAATGTCATTTCCTTCCTAAGATTGATATGAGAATAAAAATGAGCTAATATTTAAAAAGTGACCTTAAAGTACTATGTAAATGCTTACTGTTAAGTATGTAAAAGTATTATTATGAGAAGGGACCCATATTAAATAACAAACAAACCAAGTTAAGAATTCTTAATCTTGAGCAACATTTTCATTTCATAAAACAAGGCCTGGAAAAGAGAAATGTCTTGTCCAGGGTCATATTGCTAGTGAGCAGGAGAGCTGGGATCTCTTCTCATACCTTTTTGGTTGAACTACACAATATTCTAGGGTTGCCAGCTTTTTGATGCACTGTATAGTGGAGTAAATCTCATTCTAAACAGCTCTTGTATTGATGGAGGAAAAATACTGGCACCACTATGCTAAGTCCTAGCTTAGTTTGCATTCAACATAGTAGGGAGTAGATTCTTTCTGAATTAACCACAAAAGAAAAACATAATAAGCAAACCATAGAAAACCAGGCAGAATTGGTTTTTAAATTGTGGTATTGGGCAATTAGGCACTACACTGGCCCTAGAATGAGGAAGACCTGAGTTCCAATCTGGTCTTAGATACTTGCTAGCTATGTGACTCTGGGAAAGTCACTTAACCCTGATTACCTCCCCCATATAAACACACATATTTACATACTTACAGATATATGTATTCATATAGATACACACATGTATGTATATATGTGTAGAGATAGAAGAGAGAGAAGATAGAGATAGATATAGGTAGGTAGAGATATAGAGAAATTGATGGAAATAGGTAGATAGACAATGATATACATAGGTAGACAGATATAGTTAGACAGATAAAGATAAAGATAGAGATAGATAAATAGATGGACAGATAGACAGAAAGGTAGATAGAAGATAGATAGAAGAATAGTTAGAAACAATTAGAAATGTAGATAGATAAATGATAAATAAACAGATAGATGGATAGATGGATTGGAGAGATTAGATAGCATATTTATTAAGTATTAATATATGCTAGGCACTGGGCTAAGTGCTGGGAAGATAGTTTCATTTTAATAGGTAAAAACACAGAAAAAGGGTGGGGACCCAGATCAATCCGTGTGTGTGTGTGTGTGTGTGTGTGTGTGTGTGTGTGTGTGTATGTGTGTGAAGAGAAACAGAGAGAGAGAAAAAGACAGAGAGTAAGATAGAAAAAAAGAAAGAGAGAGAGAAAGAAAGAGAGAGAGAAAGAGAGAGAGAGACTAATATTTAAGAATTTAGAAAGCTAGATTGGGCCCAAATTATAAAAGTCTTTAAAGACAAACAGAAGCATTTTCCAGTTACAAGATCATAGATCTAGAGCTGTAATGGACTCATTTTATATCTGAGAGAACTGAAGCCCAGGGATATTGTGACTTGTTCTGGGTCATACAGCATCTAAAATACAATTTAAAGGTTCTCCCAGTAGAACTGTAATGCTCCATACTCTTATCTCCCACAACACACACACACACACACACACACACACACACACACACAAAATCTGGTCCCCAATCTCTGATAGATTTCTGAACTCTTTATTTTACCTCGTATGAAAGTTTTGAACAAGGAGTCTGGAGCTGCTGGTCCAGTTTCTGACTCTGACATTTTCTATCCAACATTCACGGAGTCACAGCTGTAAAGCTGAAAGGGGCTTCAGAGGATGTCCAATATGACCCTTTTATTTTATACTTGAGGAAACATGTTGAGCAACATGCTTAGTGTCACTCAGCTAGGAAGCATCAAAGGCAGGGTTGGAGTCTAAATCCTGACTACACTAAGTAGTCATCTCACTACCAATGTATCTTAGACGTATGTCCCTTTTCTTGGGTCCCGATTTTTTCCTGCTCACCAGATTAGATGAAGGCATTTTTCTTCTCAGGTCAGAAGCTTTGTGACTTGATAGCTCCTAAGTCTGGTGGTGCTGCCAGACAATTCTGTGCCAGTGGGTAGGTGTTTTGCCCATTGGAACACAGGCAGATCCTGCCAAGCCAACCCTGTTGTATTCTCCCTTTGCTGCAGTAGGATCCAGCTATGATGCCCTCAGCTTAAAGAACACAACTGGGTCCATAAAGATAAGGGCAGTCACTGATGCTCCCAGTGATGAATGAGTCCCCGAGCCTCTGTACCACAGCCTGCCAGTGTCTCTGCTCACTGCAAGAAATAGTTATCTATTTCACATCCTAAAATATGTTTTTGTTTGCTGTCTGCTGTTGATAATGCTGACAATGATGGACAAGGCAATTTTCTCCTTCCTGTCTCCAGACAGAGTCTCTACAGGTCTGGCCTCAGGCACCTGGACCAGCTTGGTGTTTGCAGGTCATAGTTACCTCCCTCTTTTCTGTAGTTGCAAATTGATTCCCTTTCACTTCCAGACCTTCTGTAGCTCTCTTTCTCTGTGTGTGTATGTATGTTTGGCCTGGGGGAAGGGAAGATTAGATGGGGGCTGGACAATCACTCTACTGACAAGGACAGCTTGACAATTCATTCATTCATTCAATAAACATTTTTTAATGTGCTAAGCACTATCCTTAGTGCTATGGCTACAAAAGATAAAAGCAATCTGTTATGTACCACCTATAATTGTTTAGGGGAAGGAGCCAAGTGTGTGTGTGCGTGTGTGTGTGTGTGTGTGTGTGAGAGAGAGAGAGAGAGAGAGAGAGAGAGAGAGAGAGAGAAAGAAGAGAAGATAAAAAGAGAGAGACACAGAGACAAAGAGGGACAGAGAGAGAAAGAGAAAGAAAGAGAAAGAGAGAAGAGAGAGAGAGAGAGTGTGTGTGTGTGTAGAGAGTCCTAGAGCTCAACAGACACAGATGAATAAAAAAGATGAACTGAGCTGAGATGTAAAGAGATCATCAATCCCTGACCCAACATCTGTGGAGAATGATACAGGGAGAACTGTACCATATGGGATACTGGGGATGGGAATAATTAGGTTGGTATTTCTATAGGTTTCTCTAATAACTAAATTGTACCTTGATGCCCTTTTCTTCCTCAGTGGAAGACCAATCCATCAAAACTCCATTTTAGCCTTCCTTTGGTTTCTATCCTTTCATCCTCTGTTATTTATTCCCTTCTTCCCAAAAAACATTAATAAGCAAAACTGCCATTACACAGTGATTTAAAGTTTTCCAAGTACTTTACACATACTCTCTTTTTTGGATTCTTATACTACTCTGGAATGCTCTTGGGCGCTTAGGAGTCTAGATTTACAACTGAAAGGGATCTTGAGGTTGTATGACTTGTCCATAGTTGTTGTTCAGTCATTTTTAGTCATATCCAACTCTTCATGGCCCCATTTTTGGCAAATACTGGAGTGGCTTGCTATTTCATTTTCCAGCTCATTTTGCATATGAGGAAACTGAGGCAAACAGGGTTTAGTTACTTGCCCAGAGTCACACAGCTAGTAAGTGTTTGATATGTATTATCATATAGCTGCAAATGAAGGGGGAATTCCAATTCAGGTCTTTCTGACTCTAAGTCCAAAGCTCTGTCCATTATAATGTACTGTCTCCACAATATGCAAGATCCCTGCCATCTTCTCTCATATCTCTCATCCTTGCTTTTCATTCTGCTTCCCTCTCTATTAGCCTCTGATAGTTGCCTTTGGAACACTATTTCACTGTGAAAACCTCACTGTGCTCCAAATGCTCTTTCTATTTTTCTACAACTTCACTGAAAGCTGGATTTTAAGGCTTCTTCTTCTATTTGTTCCTGTTGACTTGAGAGTGAAGGACAGAGTTTGCTATTAATTCATCATTCATGTATAAAATCACTCATTCATTCATGTATTCAACCAAAAAATGTATTGTCTTTTATGTGTCAAATCCTGGGCTAGGATCTAGAGATATAGCAACAGCAAAACAAACAAAAAACCAAAAAAACCCAAACCAAACCAAACCCAAACCCAAAACTAAAACTCAAAACCAAAAACCAACCAACCAAAGAAACAGCTTTTGCACTCAAGGACCTTGAATTCTATTGTGGGAAAAACAATTACATAAAGAATTTAAAAAAATCTGATACTGAATAATTTGGTTGGGTAGGGCAGAAAACACTAATAGCTGAGGAGATTAAAACAGCCCTCTTGTAGAATGTTTTACTTGATTGAGCTCATGAGGAAGTGAGTAATTCTAAAAGGCATAAATGAGGATCACATGAATTTCTTGCTGTCTATGGAAGTTTCCAGGTCATTTCCCCATCACCCTAGGTCACTACTCTCTCGTTAGCCTAGAAGCTCAGGGTATGCCCTTCTGTTTCTTCTGCTTTATTGGGGCTAGCTGGACATACCTAAAGCTGGATTTGAAGTCAATTCCTCCTGACTCCAAGGCCAGTATCCTATTCATTGTGCCATTTAGCTACTCCCAACAACCTCTTAATGGTCAAATCCAATAGCCTTAGTTGACTTCTGACACACTACATTCTCCTGTTTTGTTTTTTTTTCTCCCACTTTTCTTACTACTTATTCTCCGCCGCCGATGGATTATGTTTCTCTTGTCCCTTTAATATGCATTCCCTAAGGTTCTGTTCTTGATCCTCTTCTCTCTCATCTATGACCTCTCTGAAGACCACTCCCAAATCTGTGTCTCCCATATTGATTTCTCTTGAACTTCTGAGATGTGTTTCCACATATCCAATGGAGGTTTCTACATGTTACCTCAAACTCAGTATGTCATATAAAGATATCATGAGTCTAGTCATATCAATAATGAACATCTTATGGCTGTTGTTTTTCATTTCTCTATTTTAGTCATACCATCATAGCCTTAGTCATTCAAGTTGTCAACTCTGGCCATGTCCTGTCATAGGGTTACAGGAAAATATGCCTGAAAGGGATCTTAGGTGTCATCTAGTTCAATCCACTTACTTTTTCGAGGAAGAACTTAGATGAAAGAAGGTAAGCAATTTACACAAATATAATTGCCAGCAATGGATTTCAAACATAATTATTCTGACAGCAAATTTAATGTTTTTCCCCAATTGCGTCATTTTATCTTACAACTTAAGTTCAGCTATTTCTACCTTTACAAAATTTTTTCATATTGATCCTCTCATGTCCATTCATACTATCAACCCTCTCATGGACTATACCTAGAAGCCCCTAATTTGTCTTTCTGCCTCCAGTTTTTTCATTCTCCAATTCATCTGGAACACATTTGTTGTTAGAAAATCTTTTCTGTTGCCTTTCTGTACACATATATTTATATGAATGTTATTTTGGAGAGCTAAAGTCTGGGAACAAAGTAAATGCCCAGGAATTGGGGGATATAAATTGTGCTGTGTGAATGTAATGGAATATTATTGCACTGTAAGGAAAGATGAAAAGAAAGAATCCAAAAAAATGGGAGAAATTGTATAATATGATATGGAATAAAGAAAGCAGAGCCTGAAGAACTGTGAAGATCTATCCACTGTGCCCACAGAAATAAAGATGGCATTGCCTGGCAACAGAAATCAGGTTAAATATAATGGATTATATTGGTACTTCTTTTGTGAAAGCTAAAAGCCTTCTGCTTACTTAAGAAATGGTCAGATGTAAATGTTGCATGTGCTGACAGTCCTAAACATTCTTTGATGCCATTTTGAGTACTGATTATTTAGAAGTATATTTTGTTCATGATCACGTATATGTGCCTATGCTCACCAGCTGTTTAACAATAAAATTCACAATCCATGATGCCACTTGGACATGGAGAATTAAACTCTAAGGAGTGAAGTCCTATGGAGAGAAATGGAATTCTTTGGTTTGGTGTGATCTATGGAAGAAAAAGGAGCTTTAAATCTCAAAGTGACAAGGTTGTTTTTCCTCTCTTGCTGGAAGAAGAATATTTTGAGAAGAGAAAAAACGGGGGTGATGGTTGAGGAGGCTCAGATCAATTATTTCACCCAAGTACCAGAAATGGCAGCATGAGGCAAAGTTTCATTCTCAGTTTCATTCATGATTAGAGATGCAAATCAAAAGAGGCTTTTTTATGAGATAAAACAGGAATGGGATAGGGGCATCTAGCTTTTATTTGGCTTCCATTTGTCCTGAAGACCTCTGAGGAGGAGTGTGGTTGACATGGACTATACTTGAGAATAGAACCCATCTCTTTAGGAGAGCTACTGTAGGATAATGAGAAGCTCTGTCTCCCCTGCCATTTTTAGATTCCCGAGATTGTAAATTCTTAATCCAAAGTTGTTTTTTTCTGTCCTTGAAGTTGTTCACAATTCCTAATTTAATTAGAATTTAACACCAGTTTACTCTTAATCGGATGTGGTCAATAATAACTGCTTTTGATTGGGTTTTTCATCATTTGTAAACAAGTAGCTATAAAGAGAGAGGACTGCTGACTGATTTTGGTATACAAGTGGAAATGAATCATTATTGGTAAATTTAAATACTGATTGGTCACATGGGGAATATGTAAGAGAACACATTGATTTATTATTAATCAATAATCTTTAAGCAGATAAAACTAGGTTTGGAGCATTTGCCCTAAGAAGAAAGGAAGTCAATCACCTCTACTTTCTGGAAAGAATGATGATGGTAAATGATCCTGTTCTTCATCATCCCTCTAACCCCTTCTCCTGAACATCCAGAGAAATCTCTCTGTAGAGGTGGAATTAATCAAGTATCTAGAAAGTGAATCATATCCAGTAGGAGGGGTGGGGAAAAGGGCTGTCTAGACAGGGCTACTAATACCCACATTCCAAGATTAGGAACCAGAGGAGAGCCTTAACTCAAATGCCAACCTCCTCCAATGGACATCTCCTAATCCTCACAGCTATAAACATCTTTCTCTCTAAAGCTGCCTTCCAATACTTCACCTTCACTGATTTGTATATGTTGTCTCCCCCATAGAAGTTTAATTTTCTACCATGATGAAAAAGTCTACCTTGTGTTATAAACCTGTGACTTGTGGATTTGTAGTACTCTCTCATATATTATTGAAACACCTGAAGATAAGGGAATTGTATCAGGTTTTTTTGTTTGTTTGTTTGTTTCCCACATCAATGAATTAATCAACAAACATTCATTAAGTACCAACTTTAAGCCAATTAATTTATTTTAAATTTTGGCTATACACAAATAATCAATCAAACAAACATCTTGTTAGATTGCAACCAAATAAGCACTGGGGAAACAAAGGAAGAGCAAGAAAGAAAAAAAAAGACTCTGCTCTCAAGAAATTTATGCTCTAATGGGGAATATACAAATCAGTGCATATAAGTTAAATGCAAAGTCTGGGGAAGGGATCCTTAGGGGAAAAGGCTTTTAATAGTTACAAAGACCAGGAGAAGTATCCTAGAACAAAGCTTCTTAAACTGTGAGGTTTTTTTTTTTTTTAATTGAAGATTTTTATTTTCAAAACATATGCATAGATAATTTTCAACATTCACTCTTGCAAAACTATGTATTCCAAAAATTTGGAATTTTTTGGATTTTGGAATTTGCCCTCCCTTCCCTCCAATTCTCATCCTAGAGGGCAAGTAATCCAATCTATGTTAAACATGTGTAATTCTTCTATACATATTTCCATAATTATCATGCTGCACAAGAAAAATCAAATCAAAAAGGGAAAAAATGAGAAAGAAAACAAAATGCAAGCAAACAACAACATAGTGAAATTATTTTGTGATCCACACTCAGTTCCCGTGGTCTTCTCTCTAGGTGCAGATAGCTCTCAGGATCATCAGAACTGGCTTGAATCATTTCACTGTTGAAAATAGCCACATCTATCAGAATTGATCATCATATAATCTTGTTGTTTCCATGTACCATGATCTCCTGATTCTACTCTCTTCACTTAGCAATAGTTCATGCCAATTTCCAGGCCTCTCTGAAATCATTCTGCTGATTGTTAAACTGTGAGTTTTGACCCCACATGGAGTAAAGTAACTAAATGTGGGGTTGCAAAAAATTTGGCAATAGTAAAAGGTATCAGATATTCCATCAAAAAGTATATCCATCTCATTAGTATGCAAAATGTTCTTTCAAGTTTATTAAATAATAATATTATGTATATATGTATATCAAAGAATTGTTTTAAATTAATTTCTTTATGATTCTTTATCAGTAAATATTTGATTTATATACCAATTTCATATATCTACATGCCCGGGAATGTGTAAAGTTTTCTCAGGCAAAAAAGGGGTCATGAGTGGGAAAAACCTGTCCTAGAGGAGGCAGCATTTGAGTTAAGGCTTAAAAGATGACAGAAAATCTGGAAGTTGGAGGTTAGGAGAGAGAACATAGAAATCATGGGACCTGTCAGTACAAAGGCATGGAGATGGGAAATGAGTTGCCATATGTGAAAGACAGCAATTAGACCACTATATTTGGATCACACAGTTCATATGGAAGAGTAAAGGATGATTGGATTGAAAGGTTCCAGGTTGTAAAGAGTGTTAAATATCAAACAGAAGTTTTATTTGATCCTATAGATAATAGAAAGCCACTGCCATTTATTGAATAGGACCATTCAGTGGTCGTACCCAAACTTTAGATAAATCAGTTTGGCAGCATCATGGAAGTTGAAAGGGAGTGGAGAGATACCTAAGGAAAGGAGATCAATCAGAAAGAAGGCTACCACATTAGTCAAGAAACGAACTAGTCCTTATTCCCAAAGAGCTTGCATTCAATAACAATTAAGGAGAGGCATTATCAAGTGTTTGTTGAATGAATAAGATCTGGGGACATGAGAAGGGAAAATCATGTCTTTCTGCTAATGTTCTTTGCAATAGGTAGGGGCTGGGACTGGAGGTAGCACAACAAAATTAAATCCTCTTTGGATGCTTGTTTTAGGAATTTCCTTATCCATCCCACAGAAATATGAAGAAGTTACTGGATTTTATCTTTGGTGCTTCTTAACTTCTCTTTGTTTGCTCCTTTTTCAGGTCTTTTTTCCTGGTCCACTTAAATCATTTTTATTCTACAGATCAGGAAAACTGAGGCTCAGAATTCTTAGGTCCCTTTCCAAGGTCACAGAGTTAAGCAAATTTCATCCTTTAGAAAATGAGGGATCTAGACCATGGCAGGACTCCCTTGGGCTCTGAAATTATTGTAACCCAGTCCATGAAGTCATATGCACATCAAGTAAAAATTGTCATTTTGATATAAAGTTGAAGCTTCCATCTCTTGAAAATAACTTTCCAATCTCTGAAAACTGCAAATGAAATAGCAACTACTATTCCATTAAATGACTTCATGTAATCAGTAAGCAAACATACCTTCTGGAGACTGAATCAATAGTAATGTCTTGCACCTTCTTTGTATTACTATTTTTCAAATGCACGTAGATGCTGCTGTGATTAATAATATATAACTTCACCTACAAGCATTCCTGAATTCCTAATAGATACTTATTATTTATTTGATCAACCACCTGATACTAAAAGCACTAATACGATTATCAGGCAGTTGGGTAGTATAGTATACAGAGCCTTAGACCTAGAGTCAATAAAACCAGAGTTCAAATTGTTGTGCCTGTCTCAGTTTCCCTCAGTTACTGTCTCAGTCTCCCTCAGTTACTGTCTTAGTTTCCCTCAGTTGCAGTATCAGTCTCCCTTAATTGTTCTGTCCCAGAATAGAAATCCCCACTTCCTGACCTTCAGAAATAATTGGACTCACATTCCAAAGTAATCATGAAACCTCCAAATGGTCAGCCTCGACCTACCTCTTATCTAAACGACCCAGACTTACTCAGCTTCTCCAGCAGCCCCCACCCCCTTATCTGTAGTCTTCTTTGCCAAAGAATCCCTTACTCCTTACCTGTCAGAACTGAATTTATGATGTCCTTGGACACCAGATGTGCTCAGCTGTTCCCATGAGTTCTTTGTTTCCCCTGGGACATGGAGATTATAAAACTAGTGTTCTCCAGCAGTGGAGTGCTGTGTACTTTGTACTCAGTCTGCTGACTGTGTGTCAGTTTCCGGGGGTGGACTTCGTGCTTTGAGACATGAGTCCCACCAGTCCTGATCCATAGCTATGGATTCTGAACTCTCAATTAACATCAATAAAGCATTACCTAATTTCCATGTGTGATACTATCTCAGTTTCTCCCTGAGCATTACAAAATTTGAGCACTAGCTGTGTGACCCCAGGCAAATCACTTAATTTCAGTTTCTTCTGTGAAATGCAAATAATAACAGCTATCTTGTAGAGTTTTGAGAATCAAATGAAATAATATTTGTAAAGTGCTTTATAAACCTTAAAACTTAATATATATGCCACCTATTATTAGTATCATGTGGGAGAGAATACACAAATTATTTGATATTAAAAAGAAGTCTCAGGAAAATTTGAAATTACTGGACCAGGTGGGCCTTAAGGTGCCTTCTGGGTCTCCGAACCTAGGCCCTTCTTGTTCAAGCAGTATTTGGATTACTAGAAACTTATCCAAAGTGGGATCCTAGAGGATGGTTGGTGAAGCCCCTGGGGACAGAAGCATTGTCTGGGGTAGGGAGAGCTGAGAAAATTGTTCCTTAAAAAGTTGCATTTTCATGGATTTGAATTATGACTGAGATTTCTATAATGTCTTATAGTATGCAAATGCTTTAAAGTGAGCCTATAAATGGTATTAAAGGCATTATTGTCCCCACTTTATAAATGAGGAAACTGAGGTTCAGGAAGACTTGTTGTTATTATTGTTTGTCCTCCAGAGGAAAATGACTTGGGGAAGGTGATACATGTGAATTGGATTTAAGTCAGCAACTACAGTGAAAAGTCACTAGCCTCACTCCTCTGGAGCCATCAGATGCAGAGGCAAAAAAAAAAGATATAAGGGTAACTGGAGATAACTCCAGATACAGTAGGAGACCTTGCCTTTTTAAGCTAAGGTCTTTAACAGATCTCAGTTTGTCTGGAGCCACACCCATTCAATGATTAAAGCTAGCCTCTTTCACCCTATTGATTAGAGAGGTTAGGGAATAGGGGGATGTATTACCCGGGCATGAAATGTGCTTCTCTTGCAAATCTTGGGGTGGGAACTGGGAAGAGTCTCTCTTCCAGTCCCTTGCTCATTCAGTGTTTTCAGTTTTTTTTTCTTTTTTCCCCAGTATTTTCAATTCAAGAAAGAAAAAGAGAGAGAAAAAGAGAGAGAGAGAGAGAGAGAGAGAGAGAGAGAGAGAGAGAGAGAGAATGAATTTTGGAAATAGATATGAGATATATTTAAAAATTCTTCAAGAGTTCTGTATTTCAGTGAGCCAGTCATAAAGAGACAAGCCTGGCCTTTGAAACCCGATGAGTGAGGTGCTAGAGCTCATGGCTACCTTTATTAGAGGTGCCCTTTAGATGCAAAAAGAAAGAAAAGAACAGGCATTTATTAAGCACCCACCATTTGCCAGGCAGTATGCTAAGAATTTTACTATGGCTTTTTATTTACTTTATGCCATGCTGTCTTTCATCATGTGTCTGGTACAGAAGAGGTGCTTAATAAATGCTCTTTGATTGCTTGACTGAGGGACTGATTTCTCAGATCTCTCCTCTGGGTCTATGGTTTTACTTAGTATAACTTCTTGTTGTTCAGTTATTTTTACATCATGCCTAACTCTTTGTGACCCATTTTGGGGTCAGGAAGATAATAGTATGTTTAACATCAGAGTAAATGACCAGGGACAGAATTGAATACATTGAGGTTTTGGAGAAAGAGGTCATAACTTTAATTCTGCCTTTTCCTTCTGTAAAGAACTGAATGGGACAGATTAGATGAAGCTTTCTCAGTATTGATACTGGGCCTGGGTCACATGATTTTATACCTAGAGCCTGGAGGTGAGGTCTTGGGGATCAGGTTTCAGGAAGTCACATGATCCCTATCCCCAGATTTAGAACCTAGGTTACAGGTAGTTAAGTGATCTAAAGGTCAGGCCCTCAAGTAGGAAGTGACATGACCCACAGGTAGCAGACAGCATTGGTGACCATTGATCAAGGAGGGATACTTCCTTTTGGTCTATCCAATAAAAACAATATTTTTAAATAAAAAGGCTCTGGTCTTTTCTTTTAAACCTTGGACAAGGTGAAAGCAGGCAGGTTCCAGGAGCACATGGCTGGAGTTGGGATGGCTCCCAGCTGTGTGTCTGGGCTCTGCCTGCAGGGATTAAATAAATACTTTCTCTTTGTATCTGAAGATGTCTCTGATTACTTAATTTGGGAAAGGGGACCTTGTACCTGTTCCACACAGAACCAAGTTCCAGAACTCCATCTATCCCTGGGACATTGCATATGTACTGCTGGGCCTTTCCCTTCAAGTTTGCCCTTACCTTAGAGCCATGACCTTCAGGATCCTTCCCATCTATGGGCAGAGGGAACTCTATGACACAGCTGACCTGGGTAGGACTTGGAGTAAGCACTTCAAACAGTCCTAATTTTTTCAGGTCTCTGAACTTCACCTTGACAATCAAACAGAACCAGGGACTGAAGTCAAAATCAGTGGTCTTTGAATGATATGTTCAGTGTGCCTTTAATTACAGACAATAGACTGCTTTTCTATAATCTAGAGTGAAATTCTAGTGTACTGAGAAGAGGAATAGATATTGAAATGATACCTAAAGTCCAGAAGAGATTTGAGGGCTATTTCTCTGATTGCAAGAGTTTGGCAAAAAGAAAAGGTTGCTGGATTAAGCGTCTGGAAAAAGAAAATATCTTTGCATGAAATCCAGATTTGCTTCATGGATGAGGAGGGAGGGAGTTTGGCAGCTGAGGGAGACCCCAGATAGCTGCCATGATGTCTGAAATTCTACTGCAAAGGCTTCATTCTTTTGAGTTGACCATTATTTTCTCCATGTTGAGGTTCAGAAGGAGACCCAAAAGGTTGGGGTTATAGACTAGTGTTGCCAGGTACCTCAAAAGAATTTGCAAAGCAACCCTTCTCCAAGCCGAGGGGCAAAGTTTATTATAATTACAACACCAATTGAAGCAGACTAAGGTCCAAAAGGATTTGACAAAGAAGCAGAAGCAAGAAGACAAATTTGTAGGAAAAGACAGAGAGATTTGGTTCTTCATGTCACTGATATGCTGATTTTATGGCCCAGAGATAGAACTGGGGATTATTCTGGTATGTACCTCACCAATTGTCTTAGAAACCCTGTAATCACTGACCAACAGATTGTTATCTGGCAGTCAGCAAAGTTTCTAGAATTATACTATAGTATTCTTAAAGCCAGTGTGGAGTCACACACCCCCTTCCTTGCCATTAGGATTGGAAATTGAGTTTTTAAAAAGAGCCAAAGAAAACCCTTGGAGCTCCAATCACCTTTACAGACCATTGTGTCATAAACTTCAGGTGCATTATCTCCATCTTGTTAGGATAATTCCCCCTCCATTTGAGTATTGCCCCTCACCTAGCTGTCTACTGCCCTCGACCTTCTTATCTTGACCCCTAACCTGTCAGGATTAAGTTATGATCCTTTCCTGGAATTATGACTTGTTAGTCTTCCCAGTGTTCTCACCTTCCCCCCTTATCGGCCTTTATTTCCCCAATAAGATTGTATACTCAGGTTATGTATTCTGTTTGCAACCCCTAGTTAGCTAAAATGCTATAAAAGTTCCTTGCCTCCATTTATCTGGGTCGAATGCTTTGGACAAGAGTTCCATCTGGTTGGCTAGCCTAAACTCCAAATTAAAGATTAAAAACCAATCTCTTGCTTGTCTCAGTTTCTCTGGTTTTTTATCAGGAGACTTTAGAATCATTGATAAACATATTGTTTGAACAATAGTATTCCTAAGGTCTAGGGACCTCAGTCTTACTGTTGTATTTCTCCTAGAAGCTTCATCCCCATCATCCATATTGAATCTTCTTAAAACAACAACAACAACAACAACAAACACAGATTTCCCAGTCCCGGTAATATATCAATTTAGACTTCTCTTCCCTAGCCTTACATCATCTGAAAATATAGAAAAAGGAAATAAATATGGAGGGGAAGAGAAAAAGCTATGAAGAGGGGAGGGATGGGCTAGTTTAGAAATTGAAGAAGGAAAATGATTTAAATAGAGAGAAACTCCTAGAATCTTGGAGTAAGGAAACAATCCAGAATTCATCACCTCTATTTGTTAATCCTTTTTGGGTCCAGATCCCTTGGCCAGGGAAGCCTAGGAATCCCTTTCAGAATTAATATATGTATATTTTTTTTGTTGAGGCAATTGGGGTTAAGTGACTTGCCCAGGGTCACACAGCTAGGGAATGTTAAGTGTCTGAGACCAGATTTGAACCCAGGTCCTCCTGACTTCAGAGCTGGTGCTCTTTCCACTGTGCCACCTAGCTGCCCCAGAATTAATATTTTTTAAATGTATAAAGCATATTGGGTAGGATTACAAAGGAAATCAATTAATTATATTGAAATAAAAGCTCACAGACCCCAGGTTCAAAGCCCCTGATCTAGTCCAATATGGATGGAAACAGAACCTCCTCAACAAATTCCAGTGATGGGGAAACTCTCTGTGTTCACTGTCCTTGTTTGTTGCCAGGGACCCTATCCAGATTTACAGAGACTAGAGCCTGAATAGAAACCCCCCCCCTCAGCTCCAGTAAGCCTCCCCAATAGATCTCTAGAGAGTACATCTGAGTACCCAGGAGAGTTTACAATTGAGTGCATCCCAGTTACTCCCTTTGCAAGATGGAGTCAGAGTGGACACCCATAGTAAATACACAAAGCCCCTCTAGTTTTTTTCTAGGGAAAAGATGGGAGATATCCTGGTGGTTGGAACTCTGAAATAACAATGTTATCTGTCTTTACAGATCCATTTAAATACAAATTGGGCTGTGGAGGAGATAAGAAGGGCCCCCCTTTGTTATGGAAATGAAAACAGGGGCTGAAGACCCTTCCTTTTTGATATGCTAATAAGATGGGGTGCCATTCTGGGGTGGGGATGGCCCAGAGGGGAGGTTTGCCTCCCAGTTCTTATTTGTGCTATTTTAATTTCAGCTGCTGGCTACATCAGACTGGCTGTAGGGATTGTGTAAAGATAATTACAGCCCCATTATTAATCAGATGGCAGCAGGGGGCTGCTGTCTCTCCAGCCATCCCTGCTGCATACTGATCTGGCCCCAGTGGGCCACTCTTCCTAGTCTCTTTCTCCATCTAGTGGTGAGTTGTAGGCAGTACATACAACAGAGGGAATGAAGGAGGAGGTGGGGAGGGGAGTTGGAGCAGATGGGGATTTTAAAAGATTTTCTGTGGCTTCCAGGATGCTCTGCTGAGATTCCAGTCCTTATGCCCACCCTCCCTTCAACTCTTACTCAAACAGGGTCCTTCAATGAGTCCTTCATGAAACAAGTCTGGTCTTGGGGACAATAATGATGAATTTGGAGCTGGAGGACCTGGGTTCAAATCCAGAGAATTTAATCAAGTAGCTTCACATCTTTTGGTCTCAGTTTCTTCATTTGTAAAAATGAGCTAGGTGGCCATTAAGTTTCCTTTCAGTTCTAAACCTATGAACTAAGAAGTCATTGGTTTGGACCTCGAAAGGAAGGTTGGAGGATTTTAGATGTCATCTACGTTTTACAGATGAGGAAATTAAGGTTTCTAGTAAGTGCCTTGCCCAAGTTCATGGTACTTAAAAGGAATGGATCCAGAAACCTAAATGTTCTTTCTCTAAACATTTTTTGACAACTATTCCTGTGCTCTGCTAAGGACAATGCTTACAATGGAGAAAGAATCTTGCCATGGAAAGATCACTGGGCTCCTTCTGCCTTTTTCTCCTGCTTCTTCATTATTTTAAAGTGAGCAAGATTATTAGAGACCTTCTAGTCCAATCTCTTCACTTTTCAGTTGAGGAGACTGAGACCCAATGACTTGTCTAAAGTCATACCATGGCAGAGCTGGCAGAAACCAAAACCTCTGATTCCAAGCTTAGATGAGATTTGAATTCTAGCTTTGATATGCCATCCTTCTAAGGCAGGTCACTTTTCCAGTCTCATTTTCTCCATCTGGAAAAGGGCATTAATAATTCTTTATTACAACATATAGGACTTAAGTGAGGAAAGTACTTTATTCTCAAGACATTTTAAAAATGTTTGCTTCCCCTTCTGAATTTAAGTTGCTATAATTTCCTTTTAAAATTAATTTATAATTATCTATTTATATATATATATATATTATATGTAATTTATAATATATGTATCTATAAATTATCTATACATAGACATAGACACACACACACACACACATACAATCTCTACTTCAGAATGTAGTCCCCTTCCCAATCCCTCCCAAGAAAACATAGACTACTCTCTTCTTTACTTCTAGAGTTACTTCCTGAAGCTGTGTGGATACTGCCTTTCTATCTGTGACTTTATGGAAAGCCTGTCTGATTTCTGCTAGATGCACTATATTCTACTGATAGACCATAGACTGCTTCAAAATGCTCTGGTGGATGGAGGGAATAAGAGAGAAAAATCTTCTCTGCCTCTTCCTGCCCTCTGATACAGCTGCAAAGCTGCTGCCCAAATGGAAACATCCAACTGAAGTATATCAACTGACTAAAAGACCATCAGTTTTAGGGTTGACTGTCTCTGGGGGTGTGGCCAATAATTAACCAGAAAACCCCAGACTTCCCTTTGAAATCAATCTAGGAACAAGTCCTAACTTCATTAAGAGATCTGAGATAGCACTACCTAGTCTGTTTGAATGTTAATAATTTATTATCTCTGATATGGATGTACCATTTCCTTTCTGGGATTATGGGAGGATTGATGGGGTAGAAATCAACTAATGGAATATCTAACTATCTCTCCCCACACACCAAAACTAGCTAAGGCTGCTGTTTTGTGTCTATAAAGGCATCAGAGATTTGGTGGTAAACTTGTTTGCAGTTTATAGAAACATATAAGCTTCCTCAAGACCTTTGCTTCCATTTCTGATGTGTAAGTTTTGATCAATTATGTCAGCCTTTGAGACCTAACTGTAAAATACTCTTCATTTTAAAATTAGGGCTTTGAGGGACCTTTACTAAGTGGTTTCCTGAGTCATTGGTAATTTGAATACCATAGAAGATCCCCTTTTAAAAAGTTGATTGGGCCAAAATGGAGATACATGAGGTATTCATTCCCCATAATCACATTCATTTCTTTTTCCTCTTTCCAATGTGGATGAGGTCCCAAACCTGGAAAAGGCTGAGGGCATTATCCCCTGGCACTAACCAGTTAGTATTCTTTGACTCCATAAGTCTGACAAAAGCTTTGGCTCATATGTTTCTAATTTGTAGGGAGAGAAGAGGTAGAGGAAGGGTGAATTAATACCTGTGGGAAGCATCAGGTAAGGGTTATCCCCAGTAGTATCCACCACTTGAAGAGAACTTTGAGGTGGAAGGAACCTCACCTTGATTCCCTCATTTTTCTCATGAGGAAATGGAAGCTTGGGGAGTTCCAATGTTTTGCCCATGGTCATACATGCATTAAATAGCACAGCTGGGATATGAATCAAAGTCTCCCAACTCCAAAGTCCACAGATTGTCAGGCCAATGTGCAATGGGTTCATTTTTAAAGTTCAGAATCAAAGTTTGTGTATGGGATGGGGAGATGAGGAGAATGGCTATTTTATGCTATCTCAAAGGAAAATTTATGGGATATAAACCGAAAAAGATCTATTATATATATACATATATATACATATATATATATATATATATATATATATATATATATATATATATATAAACTTTTCTTTATTACAGATGTGACCCATAAAAGGTAAATAACATAAGCAAGATGATTATGGTTATTAACACAAGTCAAGATATTGCCCTCATGAAATCATTGGTCCTCTTTGAGAACAAAGGATGAACAACAATGTCAGATCTGGAATTTAAGCCCGTGTTTTCTGAGTCTATTTAGGATTTTTTCCCTCATTTTCTTCATTTTACTATCCTGCTTTTCTTTGGATACTGTGGCCTTTGAAGCTCAAACAGAAAATGAAATAGGTGAAGCCATTTTCCTGATATGTCATGTGACCTCTCTGTGCCTCAGTTTGTCATTTGTAAAATCAGAGAGTTGGACTCAACAGTTATAAGGGTCCCTTGTGACTCTGAATCTATGAACTTATAATCCTAGAAAAGTAAAGAATTTACAACTCACAGATGCATGATGGACTTCCAGCTTACCCTCCTTCTAACTAGCTGATTTGGGAAGAATATTTCCTCTAGGAAAGGAACGAGAGGATCATAGGATGTCAGAAATGCAAGAAATCTTGTTGATCAGCTAGTTCAGGAGTTCTTAACTTGGGATCTGTTTTTTAAATGGAAAACTGTCTCAGTCTAACTGATTTTCTCTGGAATCTTATGTATTTTATTTAATTCATTTAAAAATATTATTGTGAGGAGGCAATCCAAAGATCTCACCAGGCTGCCAATGAGATCCATTTCAATCTCTCTCTCTCTCTCTCTCTCTCTCTCTCTCTCTCTCTCTCTCTCT
>JAJPUD010000038.1:153982-195184 GCA_023553655.1 Myrmecobius fasciatus | reverse complement strand
TCTCTCTCTCTCTCTCTCTCTCTCTCTCTCTCTCTCTCTCTCTCTCTCTCCCTCCCCCCTCTCTCTTTTTCTTACACACACACACACACACACACACACACACACCAAAAAACTCCTGTTCTAGTTTAACTCTCTCACTTTAGGAAACAGACTTAGGTAGGAAATAACTTTCCCACACAAGAACAGAACTAAGATTTAAAACCAAGTGTTCTGACTCCAAATCCCAGACTCTTGGTTAATCCCAGGAAGTGATTTTGTCTTTTCAGACCCAAAGAAAACCACCAGAATTCCAAACAGATGTATTGATTAGGACATCTATTTTAGAGGACATGTATTAGAGATATATTTCCTTTAGGCCAGTAGGTGGCTGGAGTCAGGAAGACCTGAGTTCAAATTCATATTCAATCAATTATTATGTGATCCTGGGACACTCTTTCTCATTTTCATTATTTGTAAAATGGGGACACAAATAGCACCTACTTCTCAGGATTGTTGTAAGGGTAAAATGAAATAATATTTGTAAAGTAATTTTTGCAAACTAAAGCTCTATAAATGCTAGCTATTATCCTTACCATCATAAGTGAATATAGGTTTGGATTGTGTCATCCACATCTTCCTTGCCTTCCTTGTGATCACTGTTGTGCCTTTAGGTAACAGTTGTCCAGAATTTGGAAAACGGGGGTTTTTCTTGGTGAGGATCTAACCAATTAGTCCTTAGGAAGCTGGAATTTTAAAACTGGGCATCCTCAGAACCATGTTCTAGGCAATAAAATAATCTCATAAGTATCTCCCAGGTCCAGAATTGACTAAGCTTCCCAAAGTGCTTTCAACTTCGTGTCTGTGGCAGTTTAGACTTCAGAACTAGCCCAGTTACAGAATCAGGAACACTCCAGCCCCAAGAACTCACCACTGTGGTGGCATTTATTTATCATTTGTGTCTTCATGCTCCAGGGAGGGCAAAAGAGCTAGCCAGCCCAACCAGGGCATGAATGACCCCTTATTTTCTCCTCTACTACCAGGGTTGAGAAATCCTGCTCCATAGGAAATCTCACAGGAACATAATCAAAGAAGAAAAAGATTCCCAGAAATCTTCCCCTGGGCCACACTGTTTCTTTTCATTGAATCATAAGATTTGGAAAAGATAGTCTATATAGCCTACGTATATACCAAACCTACGTCCAGTACAATGAAAGCTTTTCTTAAAGCTCTCTCAGTTGCATCATCTCTACATAGATAGATCTCTATTTACATTTGGTCCAATCTCACTGTTTTCCCCATCTTAGTCTTTATTACCATTTCTAATGCCTCTGTAAGTACCTCTGGGGCTTTGATGTTAGGGGACAATTGTAAGTAGTTCCCCCATCCTTGATTACTAAGAAAAGACCATAATTTTTTGCCACCTTCCTTACAATTTTAATCATTTTTTTCTCTATCTTTACTAATGAAACCATTCCTTCCCTAAGACTGATCTGTAGAAGAGAAAACATATTGATCCTCGGAGGAAAGAAATCAGGTGGAAGAATAGTCAGAGAGAATAGGTGGAGACCTGAGAAAGTGGAGTGCTTGGGTCGCTGAGTAAGGAAATTGAAAAATGGAGGAAATCCCCCCCGCCCCCAGCACATAAGAAAAATCCGAGACCAAGGAGAAAAGGCACTGAAAAGCACAAAGCATTCTTAGTTCTGGGAGGAAAGATAGGAAGGACGATATTATCTCCAAGGCTGGATAATCTATTCTAGGTACTTATGTTGACTGTCATAATTACAATGGGGAGTCACTAAGTAAGATTGAATTTTCAGTTTTCACCGACTTTTCTTTTCTACAATGAACAGATAATCACATTCCCCCTCACTTCTCTGTCTGAATATATGTGTGGCTCTCATGGTCTCTGCAATGGGCACATTGCCTCATTTTTGTTCCAGTTTCTGAAATAAAGTATTACAGTTCTATGTTGAAATTCAATTTATTGTTTATACACATAGTCTGTGCCCATAGCATTCTTACTCCCTGTAACTGAATACTTGCCTGGGGGAATGTTTGCAGAGGGAGATTTCAGGACCAAGGCTAGAGCTAAAGATAATTCAATTCAAAAACATTTATTGAATGTAGGGAGAGCTAGGATATTTGCCCTTTCCCTCTCCCTTTCCCATTTGAGTAACTGGGGAAAATAAAGTGGCTGTGCTTTTTAAAATCATTGTTAGAAGAGATGGCAAAGGGAGATAGGGAAGGATATATATTTGAAATGAAAGTGATATAGCTCAATCAATCAATCAAGTATGCATTAAGTAGGAATCATGTGTCAGACACTGTATTAGGCAATGGGAATGCAGATAACATGAATGAAATAACCTTGAGATAGTGATAAAAAAGAATAAGGTACAGGGAAAAGAACAGAGGTTTGGGGTCAAAGGAATTTGGCACAAATCGAATGACTGATGTTCACTGCCCATGTGACCTTGTACAGGTTATTTAACCTATCTGTCTTTCAGTAGCCTCATCTGTAAAATAAGCTTGAACTTAGTGGCCTCTGAGATTCCTTTAATCAATCAATAATCTTATGATTTGAAAAAATAAAAGTGTATCTGCCTTCAAGGGAGACTCATGATGACAGGTTGAGTTTGGGGTTGAAGAAGGTGGAAAGAAGGATGAACTAGAGTATTACTGGATCCCTTTCTCTCTCTCTCTCCCTCTCTCTTTCTCTCTCTCTCTCTGTATTTATGTCTGTCTGTCTGTGTCTCCCTTTTCTCTCCCTCTCTGTCTGTCTGTCTGTCTGCCTCTGCCTCTGTGTGTATGTGTCTCTTCTCTCAGAAACTCTGTCTCTGCTTTTGTAGTCTTATGTTTTTGTTGGTCTGGAGAAAAGTTATGACAACCAGGGAAGAAAACTAAGATCTGATTTCACACACTCCTCAACTTATATTACACTGAGAGGTTGTTATTGAAATATTGGAGGATATTAAATGATTGTCATCAGCTTAAATTGAGAAACTGAAGCACTCATCTATTAACAGGTTTCAAAAAGTGATCAGAACAAGTGTTTGGGAATTGGGAGCAAGGGATTGGGTTTGGGACAAAACACCTAGTACTAGTTACAATTAAGCTTATCTCCTTTGTATTCTCACCAAAAAAGGTAGGGGAGGAAAGGAACAAATATTAAGTATATAATGTGTGCTAGGAACTGTTCAAAGCACTTTACAAACATTATTTTATTTGATCCTCACAATCATTCTCAGAGGTGGGTATTACTATTTCCATTTTTGGGTTGAGGAAACTGAAGCTGACAGAGGTAAGGTGATTTGCCCAGGATCACACAATGGAATTTGAATTCAGGTCCTCCTGAATAAGAATAAAGTTCTTGCTTTTTAGGATATGAGAAATAGTGATATAAAAGGATAAGAGAGAAGAGCCTCTTGGCAATCTCTACGCCAGTCATCCCTGAGTAAATTTATCAAAAAAGGAAGGAGGAATAAAAGGTCTTCTCTTAACTTTCCTTTTCCACCTTCTTTTACTCCTCCAATCCTCATGAAACAAAAATTAAAATCTGACTGTCTCTGTCATTTCATTCTCCACATCCCAGCTGTAATCATCAATATGTTGGGCTGACCTCCCATTGGCTCCCTTATTCAGGTAGGTTTGAACAGCCCCAGGGGACAATCCTTGTATTTCTCTAAGCATTAACAGCAGAGGGATTGAACTGAATAAATTCGCAGTTTGGCCCAAAAGCAGTGTCTTTGTAGGAAATTGCTGGTGAGAAATGGAAAAATTAGATTTGAAAAAGGAAGGTATTTTTCCTAAAGAGAGACATGGGATTTATGGGCATCAGCAAAAAAAGGGGGGATGTTGGGTCCCCCAACCTTATCCCCAGAATTTCCTCTCCCTATAAGACATATGGTGGGAGATGAGGAGTCAGAATCCAAGGTCTACTAAAAAACTGTATATGTAGCTAGGGAGTACAGAACAATAAAACCTCTTCTTCATTATTCCTTATTTGTCTCCTCTAAAAGCCCTATCCTACATCCTGATTTCTTATCTGTCTTCTTCCCTAAATGGCAATACTTTACTAAAAGACATCCTATCTCCCTTATCTGTACCTTGTTCTCTGTTTAGCTTATTGACTGAAGCCCCAAATTTCAGTATATAAAGCTCTCCCCAATTTTTTCTTATTATCAGACTCTCTCAGAGTGTGGTCTGTTAATTTTTTGCAATAATAGTCTTTTGTGACTTTATTTTGTGACTTTGTGACTTTAAGAAAATCTCTGAACCATGACTCTCAGATACTTCAGAAGGGTGGAGGATAGAAAATGAGGGAAGGGACAGAATAGAAAACGAGAGGAGCTAAAGCCAAATTTCCTTAGATTGATGGGTCTATGTCTCTATATCTCTAGTGTATGATATCAGGTGGAGCAAGGAACATAATATCTGAAGACCTAGACTGCTATCTGGCTATGTTACATTTTACAAAGTAGTCCTGAGATTTCATTAATGTATGGAATTCCCCAAAAGAAAATGCCCTTAAATGGGATAAACTGAATGAAGACCTCTTATAGGATGTGGCCTTGACCTATGCTCTTGTTGTGACTTGAGACTTTGCAATAACAAGTTGATCTATACCTGAAAGCTGCAGGTGTTTGATTATCTTAGATAAATAAATATTTCCGTCTTCTCACTGCCCTAGCCCCACCACCTTTTCATTAACATTTGGGTACCTAATTTGGTAAAGTGTGTTCTGAGGTCCATATTTAATTTCTGAATAAATAAGAACTCATCAGCCAATGGGAGAAAAGGTCAAAAGGATGGTGGGGGCTTCTGGATTATGGTTATATAATCCTGTGCTTGCAGTTTGCAGTTTGTACATCTCTAGTGATACCTTGTCTATTGGAAGTTGCCTTTCTTGTGAGATCATAATAAATCTTTTTCTTACTTTTTACCTTGAGAGTCTCTGATTTTAATTTGGGTAAGAGCACTATCCCACATATCCTTTATTAGGATAAATCTGTAACTGCTCTAGAATTAGAGAATTAAAGAGATGCCTGAGACAAGAAATACTCTGTGCAAGGACTCATAGTAGGCCTAGTATCAGAAGTGAGATTTGAACACAGATCTATTTGAATCTGAGGCTACCTTATCTGTAAAATGGGGATAATACTGGCACTCACCTTACTAGGTTGTTGTGAAGATTAAATCAGATAAAAATAATTGAAGAACATTGTAAATCTTAATGGACTATATAAATGCTTGTTGTCTTTGTTGTTGTTATTGTTCTTTATTGCCTCCCATCCCAAGTCTCTTTATCCTTTATCCTCATGAAGCATTTTATGAGCTGGATATACAAAGTTAAAAACTGACAGAATCTCTACTTTCAAGAAGTTTACATTGTGTTAGGAAGTTGAGAAAAGTCTTTTTAGACTAAGATCCTTCCTGAGAAGGATTGGGAGTCAGTGTGAGGATTTAAATAAAATCAAGATTAAAAGACCATGTAGTAACTTAACAATTCATTCAATCCTAATGTACAATTTTATCTGGCTAACATTTAATTGGAACACTTTAAAATCTATTGAAGAGTGGCTTGAATTCTTATAAATATTAGACAAGTCTCTATATATTTTAGAAATGAGGCTAAAAGCTTCATTTCTAAAATATATAGAGTATTGACTCAAATTTATGAGAATACAAGTCATTCCCTAATTGATAAATGGTCAAAGGATACAAACAAATAATTTCCAGATGAAGAAATTAAAGTCATTTCTAGCTATATGAAAAAGGTGTTCTAATTCATTATTGATTAGAGAAATGCAAATTAAGATGACTGAGATACCACTTTATACCTCTCAAATTGACTAAGATGATAGGAAAAGATAATGAAAAATGTTGGAGGGCATCTGGGAAAACTGGGGCATTAATGCTTTGTTGGTGGAATTGTGAATTGATCCAACCATTATGGAGAACAATTTGGAACTATGCCCAAAGGGCTATAAAACTCTGTATCTCTTTTGATCCAGTAGTCTCATTTCAGGATTACAGACCCTGAAATTATCAAAGAAATCATAAAAGAGGGAAAAGGACCCACATGTGCATGTTTGTGGCAGCTCTTTTTGTAGTAGCAAGGAACTAGAAACTGAGTGGATGCCCTTCTGTTAAAGAATGGCTGAATAGGTTATGGTATATGAATGTAATGGAATATTATTGTTCTATAAGAAATGATTAGCAGGATGATTTCAGAAAGGCATGGAGATACTTACATAAACTGATGGTAAGTGAAGCAAATAGAATCAAGAGGGCTTTGTACACAACAATAGCAAGATTATGTGATAAACTATGATGGACATGTCTCTTTTCAACAATGAGGTGATTCAGAGCAATTCCAAAAGACGTGTAATGAAGAGAATCATCTGCCTCCAGAGAGAGGACTGTGGGGACTGAATGTGGGTGGATCTCAACATAGCATTTTCATTTTTTTGTTGTTGTTTGCTTGCTTTTTGTTTTATTTCTCATTTTTCCTTTTTGATCTGATTTTTTTTGTGTAGCATGATAATTGTGGAAATATGTATAGAAGAATTGCATATGTTTAACATATATTGGGTTACTTGCTATCTAAAGCAGGAGGTGAGAGGAAGGGAGGGAGAAAAATTTGGAACACAAGGTTTTGCAAGGATGAATGTTGAAAATTATCTTTGCCTATATTTTTAAAATAAAAAGCTATTTTAAAAAAAGACATACCAAAAAACAATAAAATGATGAGCAGACTGATTTCAAAAAGTCTGGAAAGATTTACATGAATTGATGCTGAGTGAAATGAGCAGATCCAAGAGAATGTTGTACACAATAACAACAAGATTATATTATGATCATCTGTGATGAATTTGGCTCTTCTCAGAACTGTGGTGAACCAAGGCAGTTGCAATTGACTTGGGAAGGAAAATGCCATCTTCATCCAGAGAAAGAAATATGGAGATCGAATGTGGATCAAAGCATAGTATTTTCTCCATTGTTGCTGTTGCTTGTTTGTCTGTTCCCTTTTGGTCTGATTTTTCTTTCACAACATGACAAATATGGAATATGCCTAAAAGGATTGCACATATTTAACTTATATAAGATTGCTTGCTATCTTGGAGAGGGGGAAGTAAGGTAGAGAGGGAGAAAAATTTAGAACACTTAAAAAATGACTTGAAAATTATCTTTATGTGTATTTGGAAAAATAAAATACTATTGGAAAAAATAAATAAAAATAAAAAAATAACATTTCCTTCTTTATGCCTGAGTGTAAGTAAATCAGTGTGAATTTCAGTGATCTGAAGTTATCAGTCTGCAGCTATAGCAAAGCTGGACAGCTCCTGGCTGAGGTATGTATTGAATCAGGACAAAGGGGACAACTACAGTGATTTCAAGATTGGGCAACCCATAACTGCATACTTTGTTTATACAGCAATAATAGCTGAGGTAGTAAGATACCCTGAGAGAGTGAAAGGAGCAGGCATGTGTCAGATAAAACAAACTGCTGTCATTACTTTGACCGGTATTTCCTGTTAATATCAATCCAGGATCTGAATTTAAGAGTTTGGGAATAACTCTTATTCCAGTATATTTCAGACTACTTGCCTTGCTTCCAGCCAGGTTCAATCCTGATACCTATGGAGAAGAAGGCATGTTTTCCTCTCATCACCAACACCAACTGACCAATTGCTAATCACAGGCAAATGAAGAGCCCTGGGAATGGTAGCACCCTTTCAGTTTACAGCAAACCAAGTAGAGCTATGGCCTCTCTATTGCTTCTTCAAGTACCATTGACATCAACTGCTCAGAAGCCATAGCTCAGGAAACCCTACAAGTCAAAGTTGTCTATGCTAGTTATGGGTACTATCAAATAGTACATCATCAGAAATAAAATCATTTTATTATTGGAAATAATCTTCAAGAAGAATTCAGATTACTTTCTGAATTAATATTTACTCTTAGGAACTTGAGGTTTTCCCAGATGACTTCTGGCTAAAACTTCCTATATGTATCTTCTCTCCCATTTATAATATTAATAAGCATAATAAGAACAAAGAGAATAACTAGTATCTTATAGTGTTTAAAGCTAGAGAAAATACATATAGATGTGTAACATTGTACTATATGTATTTATATAACTTTGCTATAGATATGTAGACTCTCTCTCTCTATATATATATATCTGTATATATTTGTCTACATGCAGAACTTTAACATATATAAAGTAAAAATATATAGAGAGATATAAAAATTTAAATGTTTCTATCACCTATCTCACAAAGTTCTTGTGAAATTCAATTGAGGCTTTGGGTATTTACATAAATATATCATTTTAATTATTATATCATTTTATTTATCATAAGTTCATAAAATTTACTTACAAATTATATATTAAAAAAACTGAGGGTGAGTATGGTTGGGAATTGCCCAGGATCACACAGCTAGTAGGTATCTGAAGTAGAAATGGAATTCCTCTCTTTATAAATTTAAGCCCAGTACTCCAGCCACTATATATATCACTTAGTTGCCTTCCAACAGAATATGAGATCTTTGAGAACTAGCACTTTATGCTCTTTTCTTTATATCACTAGCACTTAATACTTAGCAGTTATTTGAACAAAGTAAGTACTTACTGCCTATTTTTTTTCATTCATTTTTCAGTAAATTATATCTAGGTAAATATCCTGTGAGCATGAGCTGGGTTTCTTTTCTCTAAATCTCTAAATAAACTGAGGTATATAAATAGATAAAGTATCATACAAAGTATGGTATCTAGAGCAAAAGATATTAAGATAGAGTGCTTTAGGAAAATTTGAGAAGAGAGTGAATACTTAGGGGAGCACAACTTCTTGGGAAATATTATCTGAATCATAACTCAAAGGAATAAGACTTTAGTTTTTAAATTCCATTCTTCCTCCCCTTATTAGTCTTCCACTCACTCATATATTCCTGTATTTCTTTCAAAAAAAGCTCATGATCTATGAACAAATATTTAAATTCACCAAAAAAACTCAGTATTTGAAAACAAATTCTCCTGTGAAATAAATGCAAATCTAATGGGAAATAGCTAAGCAAATGAGGGAAAACAAATAAGATGGAATATTACTACATCTTAAGAAATGATGAATGTGAAGATTACACAGATGTGTGGGAAGACATGTATGAACTGATGCGAAGTCAATTAAACAGAACTAGAAAAATGCTATGTACAATGAAGACAACAATATAAACAGAAAGGACTAATATTGTAAAAAGCGAATGCTATTTAATTTTAATGGCCAGGTTTGACTTTGAAAATGCCTTCTTTTTTCTTTTTTAGAAATGAAGAACTATGGCTATGGGAAATCGAATATACTCTGATTAAGGTATTGAATAGTTCTCTATTTTTTCCTTTTCCATATTATAAGGTTTGCCTCTCTGGGTAGAGGAGGAGACGTTATGAAAAATAAAATATAGCAATAAATTAAATATATGTATATATATATAATAGAAAAGATATATATATATATATGCACACATATACATACATGGGTGCATACACACCCACACCCACACACCCATACCCACCTACTCACACATATATATTCTTTTTTTGTGTGTAGATGAGTTTTCCCCAACCACTAAAAAAGGCATGTCTTAATGGAATAATTACTTATTTAGTATAAATTTTTGTATGTTATAGAGACTGCCTCTGAAAATAAAGAACTGATGAGTGGCATCTTGACTAATTCTGTTTATAAATACTTGACTCTCCCAGATTAATTTATGGAATTCATCCAAAAATCCTCTTAGTCTGGTTTCTGGGATTTAATAGAAGTAGACAAAGTCTCTCCCTCACTCTGATTTTCAGTTTTTTCATCTCTAAAATGAGTGGGGTGGATTTAATCATCTCTAAAGTCTGTCTCTTCTTGCTCTAAATTCCAGAGTTCTATTAAAAATTATCTCACTGAATCATAAAAACACAGAATCTCAGAGAGAGAAAGAACTTCAGAGAATGTTAGTCCCACATGTGTCTTAAGCAAGTACCCTAATTATGATATCACTTAAAAATCACCTTCTCTCATCTGCTTGAAACCTTTCAGTAATGGACAGATCATTTTCCTTCGAAGTAGCTTCTCCCATATTTGGCCAGCTCTAATTGCTAGGAAAATTACTTTACATTAAGTTGAAATCTACCACTCTGTAATGTCTACCCAATGTCCCTAGTTTTATCCTCTGGTGCTAAGCATATCAAATTTCCTATTACTTAAACATGACAGACCCTCAAATATTTGATGACATTATTATGTACTTTTCTCCTAACACACACACACACACACACACACACACACTATTCTCGTGGAGAAGAACCTTTCCCTTGAATTGATCCTTATTCATTATATTTCCTAATCTCCTTCCCATCCCTGGTTCTTTGTCTCTGTGCTATCTGTTTAGCTTTTTGCTATCCTTCCTATGATGTGGCACCCAGAATTGAACTTCATGCTCTAGAATTGGTCTATCCAGCTTTAACCTTTTATGAGCCTATAAACAGAGCTGTTGGAATGGCCCACATCAGTCAATCAACAAGCAACCTATATATCATGCATTATATTAGATGCTAGGAAGACAGTTTTTTTTTATTTTATTAAAGCTTTTATTTACAAAACCTATGTATGTGTAATTTTTCAACATTGACCTTTGCAAAACTTTCTGTTTCAATTTTTACCCTCCTTCCTCATACCCCCTCTCCTAGATGGCAGGTAGTCCAATACATGTTAAACATATTAAAATATATGATAAATCCAATATATGTATACATATTCATATAGTTATCTTGCTGCACAAGAAAAATCAGCTCGAGGGAAAAAAACTGAGAAAGAAAACAAAATGCAAGCAAATATCAACAGAAAGAGTGAAAATGCTATGTTGTGGTCCACACTCAGTTCCCACAGTCTAGGAAGACAATTATAAAGAATGAAGCAATACCCAAAGTAAAGGAGCCTTTATTCTATTGTGAAGTATAACCAATTTATTCTAATCCAGAAAATAATGATTACACCAAGTATGAAAAAAAAGCTCTCTGGGATACAAAAATGAATAACAAGCAGACATTCCCTTCTTATAAGAACAGAAATATGACTTATACATTAATTACGACATAGAATATGAATAGTGCTTTAGAAAGATAGTGTGGAATAATTAAGTACTGGCCTCAGAATCAGGTAATCCTGGCTTCATGTCCCATCTTGGTTATATAATGGCTTTGTGACAGTGGACAAATCATCTAAGTAAGCTCTCTCAGTTCAAGACAAAACTTGATGATTCTCATGTGTTAGTAGAGATTCCACCAGGAGGCGCCTTACATCTATGAAATCACAGGTCTAATTTTTTAAAAGTTGCATTTTGAATCTGAGAGATTTCTTATTCCTCTCAAATATGGATAAAGAAAAAGATGAGGGAAAGCTTCCTGGATGGGTGACACCTGAGCTGATCCATAAAGGAGTTTAGTATTTAAAGATGGGATGAAGTTATTTCTTGAGATAAACAGGGCTAGGGAATCCTCAGACCAAAGGTCTCTTATGATAATTCTTTTGCCAACATCACTAAAGGTTTAGGGATTTTATCCCCTGGGATATCATAGGGTCATAAAACTACAATTCCAAAGGGACTCAGTAATTATCTAATCCCCAGATTCTCAAACTGTGAGTTATGCCCCCATATAGGGTCTCACAATTGAATGAGGGACTTGTGAAATTATAATTTATTATAAGTAAATGTTTGATTTGTATACCTATTATATATACCTGGGGTCACATAAAAATTTAAAAATTTTTCAGGTGAAAAGGGGTCACAAGTGGAAAAAGATTAAGAAGCCCTGAAATTCTAATCTAACTGCTTCATCTTACAAATGATAAAATTGAGGCACAAATTAAATGAGTGAGTGATCCAAATTCACACAAGTAGGTAATTTTTCCATTTTATTATAGATGAAAAGCCTTGCCCTCTCTACCTATAAAGAGTCCCTCTTCCCTTAATATCTCTTTAGTATAGCACCCAGCTAAAGTGCAATGTATATATATATGTATGTTTCTGCACCATATATTTTTTCTACACTATGACATTCTTGGGATAGTGGTGGTAAAAATGTATATAATTGAGTAAATTACAAGTATCCAGTGTATCTGTCTTGAAATAATTCTTTTTGTTCCCCTGGGGCAATTGGGGTTAAGTGACTTGCCCAGGGTCACACAGCTAGGAAGTGTTGAAACAATTCTTTAACCTTATTCTTTAAAATCTGAATTCTTCCTTGCAGAGGCTCAAATTCACTCTCTGGAGCCATATAAAAAAAAGTTCTCTGTAGCCATGGGATCCTTAACTTGGTAATCTGTTTTTTTTTCCTCATCAATTTTATTATCCAATCTCTTTTCTCTGTTCAATTTGAACAGCTTTTTCTCAGTGGCTGATTCCTACTTTCAGGTTTCCTCCCCACCCCAGCTGACTTTATCCTTAATCCTTCTCATCTAACAGACTCCCCTCTTGCTGCATCTATAGTTTTCTATAAAATTTGTACCTGTAATCTCTATTAGTTCAAATTGCCCTTTGATTACATTATTTTTCTAAATCATGTTTTATTATACTTCATATCTGTGTCTTCCCAGTCTTCCAGTGACTTTAAATAGTTTCTATTATTTTTCTGCCTCGTTTCACCTTGGTATCCTTGTTCCATTTTCCATTTATTCAATAATTCTCCCGTAGATAGTTTTGGCGAAAACTGATAAGACTTGTATGAACTGATACAGAATCAAATGGACAGAACCTAGAGAATAATTTATAGAATAAAAATGACATTATAAAGACAAATGACTGTGAAAATATAAGCATTCTGCTCAATGCATTGGAGTTACTATGATTTCAGAAGACTGATAAGTTTCCAAGAAATGCTCCTGCTTCTACCCTCTGGGGTCAAACAAAACAAATCTAATTCTTCTTCCGTGGGACAGCCCATCAGATAGCAATAATGGCTTGTCAACCAACTGGCATGTTGCCAAGCTGGCAGTTGATCACAGAAGCCACTTCCTTGTCATTGATGGTATAACCACTCTATTTCTAGTTTTATTTTTGGTAATTCTACTTGTCACTGCTAACTCTTTTCTTTTAATGCTAAGCATCCTCAATTCCTTCAACTAACCCTCCTTTGCCATAGTTTCAGTTTCCCTCCTCGCTTTCCTGTTTACCTCTAGTTTCTCAAAATAGTATGTCCATCATTGAATCCAATAACTCAGATGTGGTCTGACTTCAGGGTTTTTTCCAACTCAGAGATTCTAAGATAATGACATTTACTAGAAATAGATTCAGAATCTTACATTTGGGTTCAAAAAAATCCATTTTATAAGTACAAGATAGCAATGCTTCTAAAAAGTCTCATGGTTTTAGTAACTTACAAGCTCCGCGAGGGTCAACAATGTGGAATAGCAGTCAAAAAACCCAACTAAAATAAAATTAGGTGATTTTAATAAATATGTAGTGCCAAGACTAAAGAGGTAGTAATTCCAGTTGACCTGTTGACAATTCTCTTAGAGAACATTGGCTTTGGTATCATTCTTTAGGAAGGACTTTGGTAAAGTAGAGGATTATGGAGAAGGGAGATGAATATAGCAGTTGAGGAGGAAGGATGGCTCAAGATTTTGTTGCATGAATACTCATTGAAAGAGTGGAACTCAAAGAAGTTTGGAAAAAAGAAGATTTAACTGCGAAATATTGACGGGCTGTCATGGGGAAGAAATATCATGCTTATTCTGTTTGGCATCAGAAGACCTAACTCAGGGCAATGGGTAGGCATGAAGGCCAAATTTCAGTTCTGTGTAAGGGAATATTTCGTAACAATTAGAGTATCCTAAAATAAAATGGGCTGCTTTGGGAAGTAATGAGTTCCCTTTCACTGGAATTCTTCTTGCAAAGACAGAAATGTCAGAAATGTTACAACGGGGATTGTTGTTTAAGCGAAGGTTGGACCAAATAGTCTCTGAGATCTCTTTCAACTCACTTTCCAAAATACTCTTCCTAAAATGAAGATCTGAATATGGCAACTTTCTACTCAATAAACACCATTGATTTCTTATTATATTCAGAATTTCTGGTTGGCCTTTAAAGACCTTCACAACCTGACACTTTCTTATATTTTTCTCTCCATGCACTGAATGATACAACCACTCTGACCTCTTCTCTGATGCTTCATTTTCTGATCCAATGCCCTGGTTGTCTCCCACATCTGAAAAGCTCTCCCTCCTCATCTTGACTGTTAGTCTACCCTGATTTCCTTTAAGACTCATATT
Organism: Myrmecobius fasciatus; assembly: GCA_023553655.1. Classification (NCBI taxonomy): domain Eukaryota; kingdom Metazoa; phylum Chordata; class Mammalia; order Dasyuromorphia; family Myrmecobiidae; genus Myrmecobius; species Myrmecobius fasciatus. The sequence goes on along the minus strand of JAJPUD010000038.1, from coordinate 180,887 downwards.
AATCCTCACCTTCTGAAGGAAGCCTTTCCTAGTTCTGTCCCATCTTACCCCCATCCCAGTGACTTCCATCTATCCTTTATGTATTTTGTATTTATAGTTGTTTCCATTTTGTTTATGTCATTGGAAGATAAGCTTTTTGAGGCATGTGCTTTTGCTAATTTTTTTTATACTTAGTATTTAGCACATTGACTTATTAAATATTTGACTAACAGATTAACATATATTGATATTAATATGCTATGATAATATTTTATCAACACTGTTATAATAATATATCAACTAATATTATGTTAATATAAATATAATATGAAATAATGTTTGTAATATACATAAAATATATTTATAGATTACATTATATGTAGACTTAATTTATAATATAATCTATGTAATATAATAATGTAATATTAACATGATTAATATTACATTATACATTGATACTAATATGATGCATTTTCTTATATTAATTTATCTAAGATTCTATTATATTTTCTGAGAGGGATGTTCCTACTGTTGATTCATATTGATTCATACTGAAATCATTAGATAACTACTAGGTAACTTGATGACACAGTGCACTCTGGGTTTGTAGGACTGCTTCAAGAGATCTTGACACCTAAAGATATAGAATCTGACATGGCCTGTGAGAATTGATTGAAATGCTGAAGTTTTCACAGCAAATTATTTGGTAGGATTTAGGTGTGCTTATGGATTTTATTTCCTTTTTCAGGATCTAAAACTACTTTTACTTTATAAGACACTATTACAATTTGCCATGCATACATCAATATTTAATTTGTATTAATTGATTTGTGTGTATTCATATAATGTAAATGTATAATATATCAATGGAAATTACATTTATGGTTTTGTGTGTTGTATTGTAATGAATGAGTTTTAGTGCCTTGCAACCTGGACAAACAAGATGTCCTTCCATTTGTCCATTCCATCAAAACAACACTAAAGAATCAGAGAATCACGGAAGCCTAATTAGAAGGGAGCTCCAAGGTCTGGACAAGTATCTCTTTTCCATCATTTTCAACAAATGCTTATCTATGCTTGCAGATCACCCATGAGGGAGAACTCCTTCCTTCTCCCAGGCAATCAATTTTTTGGTTGTATCCAATTCTTCATGACCCCATTGGGAGTTTTCCTGGCAAAGATACTGGATTGGTTTGCCATTTCCTTCTCCAGCTCCCTTTGTAACTCACTGTTCATTTGTTGTCATATCTGCTTCATTTTATAGATGAGGAAACTGAGGCAAAAAAGTTAAATTATTTGCCCAGTGTCACAAAACTATTAAGTGTCAGAGACTGAATCCAAACTCAGTTTAAGAGGAGTCTTTCTGATTCCAGGTCTGATACTCTATGAGCTAAGGTTCCACCTTGCTGTCCCTGACTTTCATAGGTAGAGCAACTGGAAGACCTCAGTCTAGTTCTTATTCCTAACATCAAGCCTAATTTTGCCTCTATGCAGTTTTTAACCTGTTGTTTCTAGTTCTGTGGCCAAAAGAATAAGACTTATCATTTCTCTATACAATATAGCTTTTCAACTAATTGGACACACTTCATGTCCGCTCAGAGCTTCCCCCCCCCCCCGGGTTAAATATCAGCAGTTTCTTCAGTACATTTTTACATGGAATGGTCTTGAGTGTCTGCTATCTTTGTGCCTTTCAGTCAATCAGTGACTTTCCAGATTTAGTCACCAAAGTGAGCATAGTATTCCATCTAGGTGTATAGAAAGGGCAGTATGCAAGGATCATGAGCTCCCTAACTCTGGACAAAGTCTTTTTTTTTTTTTTTTTTTTTTTGCTGAGGCAATTGGGGTTAAGTGATTTGCCCAGGGTCATACAGCTAGAAAGTGCTAAGTGTCTGAGACCACATTTGAACTCAGGTCCTCCTGACTTCAGGGCTGATGCTCTATCTACTGCACCACGTAGCTGCCCCCACAGTCATTCTTTTAAAAAAATGTTTAGTACTTTATTTTCCCCAGTTACATGTAAAAACAACTTTTTACATTTGTTTTTAAAACTTTGAGTTTCAGTTTCATTCTTTTCTTCTCTGACCCAATGAGAATGTAAATAATTCAATGTAGGATATACATGTATAGTTATGTAATACATTTCTGTAAGAATCATGTTCTAAAAAAAGAAAGAAAACAGATCAAAAAGAAAAAAAAGAAAATATCAAGAAAAATAAGGTTTAAAAAAAGAATGCTTCATTCTGTATTAAGACACTATCAGTTCTTTCTCTGGATATGGATAGCATCTTTTATCATAAGTCCTTCAGAGCTGTCTTGGAGCTTTATATTGCTGAAAACAGTTATGTAATCTTACAATATTGCTGTTACTTTGTTCATAATACATTTCATTTTCCAACAGCTCATGGAAGTCTTTCCAAGTTTTTTTCTGAGAGCATCCTGCTCACCATTTCTTATAGCACAATCGTATTCCATCATAATTACATACAACAATTTTTTCAGTCATTCCCCAATCGATAGACATCCCCTCAGTTTCCAGTTCTTTGTCCTTAGAAAATAGTGGCTATAAATATTTTTGTACATATAGGTCCATTTGTTTTTATCTCTTTAGGGATATAGAACTAGTAGTAATATTGCTGGGTCAAAGGGTATGGATGGTTTCATAGCCCTTTGGACAGGGTTCCAAATTGCTCTATCAGATGATTGAATCATTTCACAAATCCACAAACAGGGGCATTGTGATTCTTAAGGGAGTTTTAGATTTCATTAACTTTCTAGACTGTTATTTGCTCATAGTGACTTTGCAGTTAATGAAATTTTTCTGTCTCTGTGTGTCTCAAACAAAAGTATTATAAAACTTAAACTATCATTAAAGAAGCCAATAATGGAACAAAGCAAGTTTTTTTTGATGGTCTAAACTTAAGAAAGGAATAAAGGAAAATGTTCATAATGCAGATTAAACTTAAGAGAATGTCATGTGGATAGTTGCTTTTTATATTTTTGTTTTGTTTTATTTTTTCCCTCAGAGACACAATTCTTAAGCATTTACCAGCACATCCAGGTAAGTCGTGCTTGCTTTCTACCCTCATCCCCAATCCTGTCAATCTAATAAGAACATGCAGAAAGCATCTTTCTGTACACACACACACACATACACACACACATGCTATCTCAAAAGTCTTAGATTTTTAAGGCATTAAAGCACTATCTATCCATATATATCCATATATCAATGTATAGAAAATATTTATTTATCCATTTCTCTTCCTTTCTTCCTTCCCTTCTTCTGTCCTTCCTTCCTTCCTTCCTTTCTTCCCTCCCACTTTCCTTCATCCCTTCCTTTCTTTGATGTTTCCTTCACTTCTTCCCACCTTCCCTCTCTTTCTTTCTTTTTTCCTTCCTTTCTTCCTTTTTTCCTTCTTTTCTCCTTCTGTCTCTGTCTCTGTGTGTGTGTGTATGTGTCTCACTTGAATCAGTCACCATATTACTACACATCTTTGTTATTTTCCATCTCAGTACCTCATTTTCCCTATCCATAATATGACTGGATCATATTGTATGTGTTTGAAGGTTCCTTCCTTTTCTAACATTCTGAATCAGAATCATTTTTTTACATTGGTTGTTGAAATGATTAACAATTATCCAAAAGATGCCTGCTTCCCAAAACTTGGTATTATTTAGACAGAACCTCAGACAAAAGAGATTCTCTGAAGTGTTGGACCAATCAATTGGCTCAATGCCCACTAGTTTTCTCCCTAGAGTAAATTTCACCCATAACTCTCTTGGCTCAGGTCTCCTATACCAGTCCCTTTGTACCTAAACTGTAAATGCTACCCAGTTGTAAATCTGAAACTTACAGTTGCAGTTGGCAGCTGTGGGAGCTAATTCCCTGCAATCAAGCCCATGGAGGCTGTAATTTCCAGGCTCAGCATCAGATTTTTCAGGCCAGCAGTGATGGGAACACTCAGCTAGGTACTTGCAACTTTATAGCTGTTCTTGGCTTGAATAGAAATCCTTTAGAGAAATAATACCTTTCAGATTGGGGATACAGGGCTGCTTTCTCAATTTCCCTCCTGGGGCTCTGCTTTCCACATCTCCCAGAGTGGTAGCTCATGTCCTGGGAGCAGGAGCCCGGGGAAGTTGCACAATCAAGGGCCAGCAGCTGTTTCTTGAAGAACTACAAGATGCTAGATTTATCATTTACCTAGACCAGGGATCAGTGACTGTGCAGCTAATTGGCCTGTCACCAAGGGATCCCTAAACTCATTGCTGGAAAGTTTTTCTTCCATTCTTAGCCAGACACATTATTCTTTGTTCTTTCTACCTCTCTTCCTTGTTTTCTTCCTACTTTTTAAGCTTACTATTATCTTCTTTCTTATCCCATATATCAAATCTACTACCAAATATTACCCTTTTTACCTTCACAGCTCTATCACCCAACTTCTTTTCAATCATACAAACAATGCTTTAGTTCAGACCCTCATCACCTCCAACTTTGCCAAAGATTCTCCCCACTCCAATCTCTCTTTCACACAGGTGTCAAGAGGATTTGCCTGAAGTTCAAATCCTACCATGTTACTCCTTTGCTCAATCAACTGCAATAGCTCCTTATTGCCTCTAGGATAGAAGATTAACTCTACGGTTCAATCTGTAATGTCCTTCATAGCTTGACCCCAATCTATCTAGCTTCATTGTACCTTTCTCCTATTCCTGTTCTCTATATATTCAAATTATTGTTGTTTGTTAAGTCACTTTTAGTTTTATCCAACTCTTCAAAATTCCATCTGAGCTTTTCTTGGCAGAAATACTAGAGCAATTTGCCATTTTCTTTTCCAGTTCATTTTACATATGAGGAAACTGAGACAAACAGGGTAAAATGGCTTGCCCAGAGTTACAAAACTAGTAAATGTCTGAGGCCAGATTTAAATTCTAGCATAGTACTCAGAGCTCTAGGCCTGGAGTTAGGAGCACTATGGTAACAGTCACTTTGCTACCCAGAATAAAATTAACAAATCTCTTTATTCATCAAACACAATACTGCATTTCTGCCCTCTGTGTCTTTGTCTGAATTATCCCATAAATAGAATTTATTCCTTCTCAGCTCCAGCTTATAGGATATCTCTTTCTTTTAGATAAAGCTCATATACCACCTCTTATAATAAGAGTTAGCATTTATGTATCACTTACTATGTGCTTATGTGATTTTGAGAAGCTATAGCCACACTCAAGTAGAGTTTAGAAGAGCTAAACTAGGTTGAGGGTAATTGAGAGACTTCAGATCCTTTGGTGGGGTAGGGTGACATCTACCCCAAATATGTGAAGACTTCTCCTGGTGGAAGGGACTGAAAAAACAATTTGTTCCAATGGCCACAAAGGTGGCTGAAGCCTGTTCTCTGTGGAGTGCTTAGAGCTTGGTTAAACATTTTTTTTCTTGTGCGGCACAATAATTGTATAAATATATATGCATATATTGGATTTAAAATATATTTCTAGGATAGGTTATCAGGATAATCTAGGCAATAACTTTAACAATTTAGTGTTTGATAAACCCAAAGACCCAAGCTTTTGGGATAAGTACTCACTATTCGGCAAAAACTGCTGGGAAAATTGGAAACTAGTGTGGAAGAAATTAGGGCTTGACCCATACCTAACACACATATCAAGATAAGATCTAAATGGGTTCATGATCTAGATATAAAGAGTGATGTTGTAAGCAAATTAGAGGAACGTAGTATAGTTTACCTCTCAGACCTGTGGAGATGGAATAAATTTATGTCCAAAGAAGATCTGGAACTCCTAATTGAACACCAGATAGATAATTTTGATTATATTAAGTTAAAAAGTTTCTGTACAAATAAAACTAATGCAGACAAGATTAGGAGGGAAGCATCAAATTGGGAAATCATCTTTACATTTAATGGTTCTGATAAAGGCCTCATTTCTAAAATATATAGAGAATTGTCTCATATATATAAGAATTCAAGCCACCCTTCAATAGATAAGTGGTCAAGGGATATGAACAGACAATTTTCAGATGATGAAATTAAAACCATCTCTAGTCATATGAAAAGTTGCTCCAAATCACTATTGATCAGAGAAATGCAAATTAAGACAACTCTGAGGTACCACTACACACCTGTCAGATTGGCTAAAATGACAGGAAAAGATAACGATGAATGTTGGAGGGGATCTGGGAAAACTGGGACACTGATACATTGTTGGTGGAACTGTGAACGGATCCAACCATTCTGGAGAGCAATTTGGAGCTATGCTCAAAAAGTTGTCAAACTGTGCATACCCTTTGACCCAGCAGTGTTTCTATTGGGCCTATATCCCAAAGAGATCTTAGAGGAAGGAAAGGGACCCACATGTGCAAGAATGTTTGTGGCAGCCCTTTTTGTAGTGGCTAGAAACTGGAAACTGAATGGATGCCCATCAATTGGAGAATGGCTGAATAAATTATGGTATATGAATGTTATGGAATATTATTGCTCTGTAAGAAATGACCAGCAGGACAATTTCAGAGAGGCCTGGAGAGACTTGCATGAACTGATGCTGAGTGAAACGAGCAGAACCAGGAGATCATTATACACAGCAACAACAATATTACATGATGATCAATTCTGATGGACATGGCTCTCTGCAACAAGGAATTGTCTCAAGGTTCCAATTGTTCACTGAAGAAGACCATATACACCCAGAGAGAGGGATATGAAATATGGACCACAACATAACATTTTCATGCTCTCTATTGAGGTTTGCTTGCATTGTGTTTCCTTTCTCTGATTTTCTTTTTTTTTCTTGTAGATAGGATTTTTCTTGCACAACTTGTCAAGTATTTCAAGATTATTAACATGTAGTGGACTTCCTGCCATCTAGGGGAGGGGAGGGGACTGGGGGTAAAATTTGTAATGGAAAGCTTTGTAAAGATCAATGCTGGGGAACTACCCATACATATGTTATACAAATAAAAAGCTTTAATAAAAAAATATATATATTTCTACCATGTTTAACATATATTGGACTACTTGCCATCTAGGGGAGGGTGTGGGAGAAGGGTGAGAAAATTTTAACACAGGGTTTTGCTAGGGCTAATGTTGAAGAATTGTCCACTGTTTTGAAAAAATAAAAAGCTTTAATAATAAAAAGAAAGAGTTATTCTCCAAGAAAATATTAGGAGTGACTGAGGAATTGGTCACACATTTTTGTATTTTATATAAAAAAGCAAAACAGGTTATATTTGAACATCAAGTATCACAGTGAAATAAATCTTACTTTAAAGCCCTGAAAAGAACTAATTTGGTACAACTTGGCCAAATGAAGACCTCATGAACTTTGGAGGATCAGATGATTTAGACTTTTTCATCACTGTCCTAGTCTTGTTCCAGCTGTAGCAAAGAATGACTCATCATAGTGTATGCATTGGGAACTGAAGACAGCCTGTATTTAATAAGAAAAGGCAGATGTAAGACTTTATGATAGGTCCAACAAGACCCTCTAAAACAGAAAAGGGAAAGCTTCTTAGCAAAAAAGACTTCTAGTCCTTGTGAGTCTATACAAAGAGATCAATCCTGACTAAAAAGTGGGTTTGATGGATTACATGTGAGTTATCTACTGTGTTGTCTTAGTTTCTAAGAATGTATTGGAACCAGCTCAAACAAGAGCCAATTGTTAAATTTTCAATATAGATATTTGTACACAGAACACACACAAGTGTTAAAATTTGTGTCTTGATTTATGGTTTTGGTGACTGTCTAGACAATAATAAGCAAAAGAGAAAATCTTTGTATACAAATAAAAATTAAAAATATTTTCTGAAATAGAGTAGTCGATCAGTGGAATAGGATAGAATCACAAGACAAACTAGGCAATAACTATAGCAATTTGGTTTTTGATAAACCCAAAGACCCCAGCTTTTGGGATAAGTATTCACTATTTGACAAAAACTGCTGGGAAAACTGGAAACTAGTGTGGAAGAAATTAGGGCTTGACCCACATCTAACACCACATACCAAGATAAGATCTAAATGGGTTCATGATCTGGATATAAAGAGTGATACTATAAGTAAATTAGAGGAATGTAATATAGTTCACCTCTCAGACCTTTGGAGATGGAATAAATTTATGTCCAAAGAAGAACTGGAACTCTTAATTGAAAACCAGATAGATAACTTTGACAATATTAAGTTAAAAAGTTTTTGTACAAACAAAATCAATGCAGACAAGATTAGGAGGGAAGTAATAAATTGGGAAATCATCTTTACATTCAAGGGTTCTGATAAAGGTCTCATCTCAAAAATATATAGAGAATTGTCTCATATTTATAAAAATTCAAGCCATTCTCCAATCAATAAATGGTCAAAGGATATGAACAGACAATTTTCAGAGGATGAAATTAAAACTATTTATAGTCATATGAAAAGGTGCTCCAAATCACTATTGATCAGAGAAATGCAAATCAAGACAACCCTGAGATACCACTTCACACCTGTCAGATTGGCTAAAATGACAGGAAAAGTTAATGATGAATGTTGGAGGGGTTGTGGGAGGGCTGGGACACTGATGCATTGTTGGTGGAGCTGTGAACGGATACAGCCATTCTGGAGAACAATTTGGAGCTATGCTCAAAAAGTTATCAAACTATGCATACCCTTTGACCCAGCAGCATTTCTATTGGGCTTATATCCCAAAGAAATCATAAAGAAAGGAAAAGGCCCCACATGTGCAAGAATGCTTGTGGCAGCCCTTTTTGTAGTGGCTAGAAACTGGAAATTGAATAGATGCCCTTCAATTGGAGAATGGCTGAATAAATTATGGTATATGAATATTATGGAATATTATTGTTCTGTAAGAAATGACCAGCAAGATGATTTCAGAGAGGCCTGGAGAGACTTGCATGAACTGATGCTGAGTGAAATGAGCAGAACCAGGAGATCATTATACACGGCAACAACAGTACTATATGACAATTAATTCTGATGGACATGGCTCTCTTCAACAATGAAATGTTTCAAACCACCTCCAATTGTTCACTGAAGAAAGCCATATACACCCAGAGAGAGGGATGTGAAATGTGGACCACAACATAACATTCTCATACTCCTTGATTGATGTTTGCTTACATTGTGTTTCCTTTATCTGATATATCGTTTGTGTAGATGAGATTTTTCTTGCACAACAATGATAAGTTTGGAAATATGTATACATATATTCGATTTGCCAATATTTTAACATAATTAACGTGTAGTGGATATCCTGCCATCTAGGGAAGGGGTGAGGAAGTTGGGGGGAAAAATTTGTAACGGAAAGCTATGTAAGGGTTATTGTTGAAGAATTACCCACACATATGTGATGCAAATAAAATAAAATTAAAAAAAAATATTTTCTGAGGGCAAAATAAAAACATATGCATGGATAATTCTTCAACATTAACCCTTGCAAAACCTTGTGTTCCAATATCTGCTCCCTCCCCCCCCCAGATGGCAAGTAGTTATATGTTAAATGTGGTAGAAATATATATTAAATCCAATATATGCAAACATATTTATACAATTATCTTGCTGTCCAAGAAAAATAAAATCAAACCGGGAAAAAAAATGAGAAAAAAAAATGCAAGCAAACAACAACAAAAAGAGTGAAAATGCTATGTTGTGAACCACACTCAGTTCCCATAGTGCTCTCTCTGGGTGTAGATGGCTCTCTTCATCACAAGGTCATTGGAACTTTGCCAGTTTTATGTCATTTGCTCGTCAGAGTCACCTTGGGAGGAAATCTTTTATTATCCTCCTTTTACAAATAACTCAATTTAGACACACAGAAGTTAAGTGATTTCCCCAAAATTACCCATCTGGTAAGTGTCTGAGATTGGATTTGAACTTAGGTTTTCCTGATTCTAGGCTTGATGTCCTATCCATTATATGCTTTCTAGATGAAGTCTTTCCAAATCCTCCCAACTACAAGTGTCCTCCTTCTCAAATTCATTGTTGTTGTTCAGTCATTCAGTTGTGTCTGATTCTTTGTGACTCCACAGATCATATTGTCCATGGGGTTCTCTTGGAAAAGATATTGGAGTAGTTTGTCCTTTCCTTTTCCAGTGGATTAAGGCAAGTATACATAAAATGACTTGCCCAGGATCACACAGTTGCACATTCAGATATTCCAGGCTGTAATCACACTGTTCTATTCTCGGAGGCATTCAGATGCCTCGCTTTAAACAAAATAAGTGCTTAATATATTTACTGAATGAAGACAGAATGAATAAATATCAATAGTGAGGGAACAATAATTAGCAAACTCATGAATTACTCTTATGTTTGTATCTCTGTTCACATTTTGCTTTTAGTGAAGTCTTCTGCTTTGATGGGAGACCCTTAGCAAATGAAAATAAATTTTAATTTCCATTGAGTTATATATTTTATGCGAATGGAGCAGACTATGCCAATGCTTCTTTTTTTTTTATTGAGGGATCACTGTGTTTAAAAATCTGTGGAGGTGGGTAGTTATAAATCTATGTTTACCTGGTATTAAAAGTCTTTAGCTTTTAAATATTCTAAAATTCCAGCAGATGGTGATAAGTTATCACTTGAAAGAGGTAGTTTCAGAAGACACATTTTTAGGCAGATGGTGATAAGCTGGAAAATGTCCAGAGGAAATGACAACAACATAGGGCACTCACAGTCCCCCTTACAAGGATAGGCTGGAGGAGTAACTAGGAACATTTAGCCTGGAGAAAGGCACACATAAATTAGATGATAGATGTTATATATTTAAAGAGTTGAAGTATGAAAGGAATAGGACTGTTCTGTTTTTATTCAACAAAATAGAATTCGTGCCAAAAAAGTAAATATTACAAAGAAATAATTCATCTATGACAAAAAGGCTTCCTGATAATTAGAGCTGTTCTATGGTAATAATAATAATAGTTAACATTTACATTTACATAACACCTGCTATTTGCCACACACTATCTCATGCCAGTTACTATCTCATTTGATCCTCACATCCTGAGAGATAGATCCTATTATTATTCCCATTTTATAGATAGGAAAACTGAGATTAAATGATTTGCCAAGGGTCATACAGTATCTGTGGCTAGATTTGAACTCAGGCCTTCCTGATTCTAAGCCCAGCTCTCTATTCACTGCATTACTCACCTACCTCTTCCAATAAGTTTAGTGGGTTCCTTATCAGGGGAGATCTTCAATTATAGACTGGATAACCACTGGTCAGAGAAGTTGTAGGTAAAGTTCATAATTTTTGGTAGGGAATGGAGTAGTAGGTTCTATATATGCTGTATGATCTTTTTTTCTGTTTCCTTTATTAATTGTTTTATTTTTTCTGATTACAAATGTATATTAACTTTTTTAAATATACATTTCTTTATGAATCATGATGGGAGAAAAAATAAAGGGAAAAACCCGGGAGAGGAAAAAGAACAGAAAAAAGAAGTAACTATAACTAGCATGTGTTGATTTACATTCAATCTATATAGCCTTTTTTTCTGAATGCAGATGGTGTTTTCTATTGAAAGTTAATTGGGATTGCCTTGGATCACTGAACCACTGAGAAGAACCAAGTCTTTCATAGTTGATCATCTATGCTCTATGATCTTTAAACTTAAATAGAATATGCTCTTCCCTTTCACCTTCAAAAAGTAAGTTAGAGAAAAACCATGTAGCATAATGGACAGAAAACTGTTTTCAGAGTCAGAAAGACCCACATTCAAATCATACTTTTAATACATAATGGATGCATGATCCTGGGTAAGTCACTTAACTTTTAAGTGTTCTAGGCAATTCTCCTTGAAAACAAATTATAGAAGGGTTATTGTTCTGCAGAGTCAAGGGTATTTCCACACTTGGAGTTCCTTATACCAATGAAATCCAAATCCAGTTATTAAAAAAAAGGAACAGAAAAGAAATAGAAATAATAAGGTAGAGTGATTATCCCTAAAGTATATATTTTTTTTCTAATTTTCAGGTAAAATTTCAGTTTAGAGAGACAGTATGCTATATTGGACAGAATGCTGTGGAAGTATCAGAAATGGATCTAGCTTCAGATCCTGACTCTGTACTTGCTGTTTGTGTGAATGTGAGCAAATCCCCTTGGTTTCAACCTTTGCAAAATGAGGCAGTTGGACTAGATGATCTCTTCGGTCTCTTTCAGTTCTAGTCTAATTATCTTTATTTAATGGTATTATTTGTTGTTCAGTTGTATAATCAGACAAGTGGGAATTTCTATTTAAATGTTCCCCAGAGCTGAGCAATCCCATTCAAACAAGATAACTTTTCAACATAAGGGTCATCAAGTTTGTGTAGTGGATAGAGTACTGGAATGGGAGCATCTTCCACAGACTGACCATGTGCCTTTGAGTGAGTGGTTTCCATAAAGATGAAAAGGATTTCTTGGGAAGGGGAATCAGGTATAGATAGGTTGGTTAGGTAGGGGCAGCTAGTTGGCACAGTGAATAGAGTACCAGATTTGGAATTGGGAAAACCTAGTTTCAATACAGTATCAAGTACTTGTGACCCTACACAAGTTGCTTAACTGTATTTTCTTCAATTTCCTCTTTTGTAAAATAAGCTGGAGAAGGACATAGCAAACCATTCTTGTATCTTTGTCAAGAAAGCCCCAAATGGAGTCACAAAGAATTGGACATGACTAAAACAAATGAATAATAGCAGTAGCAAAATGGGAATAGAGATGGACTTAATGATCTCTAAAGTCCCACCCAGCCCTAGAACCTAATGATCAGTTCATGGTCATGTTCATAGTCATACAACTAGTTGCCAGAGATGAGCCTTGAACTTAGGTCTCGTGATTGTCTGTCTAGTATTTTTTTCCATATCATAATTGCTAAGACAATTGTGCACTCATTCACCATTGAGTGGGAACAAGCTTCCCCCAGGCTATGGCAAACTGAAAATATGGAAAGTGAATGTGTGTGTGGAAAAAAATGGGGGAGTAGGAGAATGCAATATGGGGAAGCTACAAATATTGACACTCAGAAATGTAACAGATTTGACCTCTCACTTCTACCCCTACCACTGTCCTCCTCCATCATTCAATGGAGTCATTGTTCTGTCCAATTGAATCTTGTCTAGAAGATGCTATCCTCAGTTCAGGTTTTTTAATGGGCATACCATATAAGCAGATGTACCTGGCACACAGGACGGGTACTGTTTAAACAAATGATGACAGAGGATTGATGGGAGATGGATCCCAAAGACCAGTGATAAGAAAGAGCCAAGTTCCCTGCAATGTGGAGAAATCTATGACTGTAACTAAAGTGGACCAAAGACTCCCACCTGCATTCCCTATAAAGTCTGAGAAGCAGTAATGTGCACAGAATTGAGTGCAGGAAAAATGTGAGTGCCAGTCTAGAAGATGTCTGCCATTGTGTAAACTCTTTTTTATCTAGCCTTTTCTTAGTCATATTCTATAGAGTCACCAATTTTGCGACTGGAAAAGACTTTACGGTTAATCTATTCTAATGACCTTCATTTATAAAAAAAGGAAAATGAGATCCAGAGAAGTTAACTTACCAAGATCACAAAGTATCAGAGCAAGGATTTGAAGTTAGATCCTCTGATCACAAATCTCACTTTTTTCATCATATAATATGATGACTTCAATTAGGCCTGGAGTCAGGAAGATCTGAATTCCAATCTAGATTCAGACACTTACCAGCTGTGTGACCCTGGACAAGTCTCTTAACCTACTTTTTTGTCTCAATTTCCTCATCTGTAAAGTCAGAATAATAATAATATCTGCCTTACAGCTGTTGTGAGGATCAAATGAGATGATATCTGCAAAGTGCTTAGCACAGTGCTAGTTACATAGTAAGCACTATTTAAATATTGACTATAATTATAAGGATCACAATTGTTATTATTAGATGGTTCTTGATGCTGAAAGAAAACCACAAGAAGTTATTTTGATCAGACTTTTCCCTTCAGGCAGTTAAGGAATGATTGATTTATTATTATTTTACAAACTCTTTTTGAGCTTTGAATGCCTAGATTTTGCCAGCCCTATCTCTCATCACCCTATCATAAGTAAGACCTCTCCAGAGCATTTGCATATAGACAGCTTATGCTGTCTCCCAATTGATATTAAAGAGCTTTTATTTTTTGAAAGCATTTTCCTCTGGATCATCATTTGAGGGAGATAGTGCAAGAATCACTATTCCCATTTTACAGATGAGGGCACTTAAGTATATTAAGCAATCTGTTCATGGAGCCAAGAATAGAAAGCACATTTCATCCAGGTTATAGTTTATAGAGATCAAAGTTTCTATACCACAAATAATTGGTCAGGCACTCCAACAGTCATGTAGCATTTATTAAATTCTTACCATGTGCCAAACACTGTGCTAAGTGGACAAATAGAAATACAAATAAGAAATTCAAAGCTTCATTAAATCAGCTTCATTTAAACTCTCAAAGCTGAAAGAGACCTAAGAGGTCAGCTAATTCAACTCAAACAAACTAAAGGGAGGGGGGAAATGACTCAATTATTATTATTATTATTATTATTATTATTATTATTATTGCTTTTTGCTGAGGCAATTGAGGTTTAGTGATTTGCCCAGGGTCACACAGCCAGGGAATGTTAAGTGTATAAGACCAGATTTGAACTCAGGTCCTCCTGACTTCAGGGCTGGTACTCTATCCACTGCGCCACCTAGCTGCCCTGAATGACTCAATTATTAGCAAAATTTCACAGCTATAAGTGGAAGTTACCATTATCTACTTCAACACCATTCATTTGATAGTGCAGGTAAACTGAAAACTATTAGAAAGAGGAAAGAACTGAGTAAAAAGAATGGGAATATTTAGCTTGGAGAACACTTAAAGGGGACATAATAAAACTTTAAAACTTTTTATAGTGCTTAAAACTTTGCAAATTTGCAAAGTTTATGGATAGCTTTTCTAAGAACTGTAAGGTAGAGCGTGCCAATCTTACTGTCTCCATTTTACAGATGGCGATGGCGGTCCTGTTTTCACAAAGTTAGTTAATGTCAGATTCAGGGCACAGAGTCTTTTAAGTCCCTAGTTCTTTCCATTACATCACAGCTGCTTCTCATGATTGCTGTCTTCAAATATTTGAAGGTCTTTCATGTGGAAAATGGATTAGACTTGTTCTGCTTGGCCCCAGAGGGCAGAACCAGGAAGTTACAGGGAAGACAGATTTCCACTCAGCATAAAGAAAATTTCCAAACAATTAGAGCTGTCCAAAAGTGGATGGGGCCGCGGCTGACAGTAGTGAGTTAACTGTCATTGGAATTCTTTAAGTGGACGCTTGTCAGAGACGTTGGAAAATTGGATTCTTTTGCTTCAGCTTGGACTAGATGACCTTTGAAGTCTTTGCCAATTCTGCAATTCACTGATGCTAGTAACTTGCCCAGGGTCACACAACTCTTTAGTAGCAGAACAAAGACCAGAAATCAGGTATCCTTATTCCTAGCCAAGTGTCCTTTCTGATGATTCCAGGCCTCCATTTTCTCACCATGGAGCCCATCCTTAACCACTTGTAGACTGACTTTTATCTTTGCCTTCTATTGAAACAGCTCTTTAGGTTCACTGTCACTTGGGTCCAGTCCAATGCTGTTATTCTTAGTCTTCCTTCTTTTTGTTCTCTATTCAGCATTTGACTGTAGTGACCACTTCTTCATTTTTGAAACTCTCTTCTTGGGTTTGCAAGCTTTTAAAAAAAGCCTTCTTTTTGACTGCTGAGGACCTTTTCAACCCAACCTTTTTCACCTTTCATCTTCTTAAAATTTAATCGCCAATATGGACTCTGATTTAGTGACACTGGCTTTCTTGCTTCCCCTTGCACACAACACTCCATCTGCAAATGTGGCTGGATTTCCTTCCACTCTCCTGGCTTCCTGCAAGTCTTTGCTTAAATGTCACCTTTTGCCAGAAGCCTTTCCTAATGTCTCTGCTGCTAATGTCTTCCCTCTGAGCTTCCCTCACTTAAACTATATATCTTGTATACAAAAATAGTTGTTTGGATGTTGTCTCATATTAGAATCACAGTTTTGCAAAGGAAGGAACCACAGTTTCCACCTTCTTTCTATTCTCAGCCTCTAACAAAGTGATGATCATATTCCCAATAAATGCTTGTTGATTATCTTGGTTATTCTTTCTTATTTATCTAGATTCATGGCTTTCATTCTCCTTTTTGAACTTTCTGATGCTTACTGTTATCACCTTCACCTCTTCCACACTCATTTTTTTTCTTATAGGGAATTCACCCTAATTCAATCTTAGACCATCTCCTTTCTATATTCTCTCTCAAAGAATTCACATGGTTTCATACTTTCTGGACTTCTTTCTGTGAAAGAGATTTTAAAATCTATTTCATCAACTTGAGATCTGACTATATGTGGGGCATGTTCATTTGGATCATGTCCCATGACCTCAATCTTAAGAGGCTGAGAGGGTACAATTCCAGGCTGGAAGTCAAGAATTCACCATAATTCAATCTTAGAATATCTTTCTATATTCTCTCTCAAAGAATTCACATGGTTTCATACTTTCAGGACTTCTTTCTTTGAAGGTGATTTTAAAATCTACTTTATCAGCTTGAATTTTGACCATATGTTGGACATGTTCATTTGGATTATGTCCCATGACTTCAATCTCAACAGTCTCAGTGGGTACAATTCCAGAATGGAAGTCAAGAAGACTCATCTTCCAGAGTTCATATCCAGTCTCAGACACTTACTAGCTGTGTGACTCTGAGCAAGTTATTTAATCCTGTTTGTCTCATCTTCTCATATATAAAGTGAGTTGGAGAAGGAAACAATAAAGCAATTCCATATCTTTGCCATGAAACCTCCAAATGGGATCATAAAGAGTTGGATACAACTGAATAACAATGGAAAACTATTGTTGTACTTTTGTTGTCCTACCCTTGGATATATGTCTTTATTACCACTAACCCTTAGATGGCAATGGTCTCCTATCTGATCTTCCTGTCTCAGTCCTATCCTATCATGATCCTAAATCACCACTTTGTACATACACTTCCATGCTGAAAATTTTCAGAGACTGTTACTTCTTTTAATTTAAAGTACAAAATTACTATCCTATTGCTATTTAAGGCCCTTTACAAACCTGGCTCCAAACTTACCTCATAGAATCATAGAACCAAAGAATTTGAAGGTGAACTCAGAAATCATCTTGTCCCCATATCTGAACAAAACTTACCCTGCAGCATCCCCAACAAATGATCTTGTAGTCTTTGCTTGAGGACATGCAGTGAGGGACAATCTTCTACTTTCCATGATAGCCTCTTCCTCTTTGGGGAAGCTTAGAATGTTTGCCTTCTCTCCAGCCTAAATCTTCCTTTTTGCAACTTTTATTCACTGTTCTTAGTTGTGTCATTTGGGTGGGGGGGGGGAGGTTAAGCAGAACAAATCTAATTCATCTTCCTGATGAAAACACTTCAAATATTCAAAGACAGTTAATATGACTCCTCCACAATTTTCCCTTCTCAATATTCAATATCTCCCTTTCTTCACCTGAGCCTCTTCATCATCCTTGTTGTTATCCTCTGAAGATTCTATATATGGCTTATCCTTCTCCAATTAGATCCCTGCACAAATTCTTGGCTTCAGCCAGTCTGGCCCATTTATGGCTGCAGATATGGCTCTTAATAAGCACTTTCAAAATGTCAAATCCATATTCTGCAGGACTGAGATTTGCCACTACCAAGAAGGTTCAAGGGGCTGATAGCAGCTCATAAGGAAGATTCCATGTGCATTTGAATTATGGCACCATGATCATTAGCTAAATAGGGTAGTTTCCAAGGGAACCTGCTTTCCTGGGGATAAGATGGATTCATATGATTAAATTCAAGAGTGTTCCTTTTAAAAAAAGAGGGAGAGACTTTCTTGTTCAGATGTGTTCTACTCTTCACGATCCCATTTGGGGATCTTCTTGGGCAAAGATACTATGGTTTGCCATTTTCTCTCCAGCTCATTTTACAGATGAGGAAACTGAGGCAAAGAGAGCTAAATAACTTGTTCAGGGTCACACAGTTAGTAAGTATCTGAGGCCAGATTTGAACTCAGATTTGAATCTTCCTGATTCTAGGTCTGGCACTCTATCCATTGGACCACCTAGCTGCTCTTTACACAAGCTATTTATAGGTTGTGATATTTTATATCTTCCACTAGATGGTGGTGTTTAACATGGAAAACAATTGAGGTGTGTGTATGGGGGGGTGATGGATTCAGAAGCAGTAGCCAAAAAAATTTATTATTAATGTATTAAGAATGGATTTATCATCCTGGCTCAGCAAAACTATAGTTATTGAGTAAGAAGCTTTATCTCCTGCTAATGTGCAGCTTAACCAGCTCAGTTAGATACAAAGCCAGCTCAAGCCTTTGTCTCCTATTCAGAATGGATGTCCCTGCTGGAGTTGCAGAGGTTTAAACTTTAGCAATGAAATCCTGGATCCATTCCTTTTCCATGTCTCCATAGCTGGGCATTTCCAGAAGAGGAATCAGGAAATCTGGCAGCTTAGAGGGAAGGATTAGAGATTATACAGCCCAGAGAAGAAAGATTTTAAGGCATGACTGGTTCTGGTTTCCAAATGAAGTTAGCTTAATTTTGTTGTGAGACTCAATCCTAATCCTAGTCCACCTTTGCTTGAAATCCCAGAAGAGACTTAATGAGAAGTTTTTAGATTATTCAAAGAAAACCTATTTCCATTATTAGAAGTTTGGGAATCTCAGTTGGTGGTTAATAATACTAATAAAATCACAATAATAAATCTGTTTATGATCTTTAAGCTGTTCTCAAAGCTCCCTTTCTCCCCAAGAATATCCTGAATATATTATTGTTCCTATGTTATAGATGAGCAAAGTGAAACATAAAAATGCAGAACCATAAAGGAATATTTGCCCTCAGGTCAAGTGGCCTAAAATATGCCCTTAAATGAAGTATATGTGAGTTTTGGGGGAAGGACACAGAGCTCCTGAATTTGTGGGCTGAGATCACTACTTAGGAGTGAAACTAACATATTAATAAGACATACAGATGTACAGAATTATCATTCCCACATTCAACGATGATATTATTACTATCATTCTTTTATGCTAACGCGTTACTTCTCTAAGAGTTTTCTGGGCAATATGAATGCAGATAACACTAGGAAAGACAGCACATTAAACTATTATCTTTCATTCCCAAGTAAGAGGGGTTATTTTGCTAGATTGTTAGCTCAGATGACAGTTTGTTGAATGAGAATGGGAAAGAAGACAGTGGGATTTTTTGCTGGAGGAAGGAGGGAGGTGGGTCTGTGGTATAGACCACTATCTTGGGAATACAGGCATTCTAATAGGGAAAAGGGCTCTTTCTGGGTATCTAGAAGGTAATATGAAAGCCCCAGAAAACTGAGGGGCAAGGTGCTAAGGGTCCAAAGGGGATGTGAGCAGGTGCCAAAGACAAACTCTACTACCATCGTTGTTTTGCTCAGGTGTAAATACTGTGGGTTCCATTCAGAAACATCAGTCTCAGTCTAAAGCCAGACACTCAAATGGAATTCTAGGGTCATCTCTCCTTTTCCCAGGTAAAGATCAAGACTGGGGCAGGAGACATGGAAAAAGAATGGCAGAGGCTTTATTTCTCACATTTTATAGCAAGAAACCTGAAACATAGAAATGCTCCATGACCCAGCTCCACATATTCTGCATCAATCAGACAGCTAGGAAGCTGAGCAGAATCTGTATTTTCCCAGGTCTCTGCCATTCTGTCTCTCACTGAGAAAATACCCAATGTATCAAACCACTTGCCAATGACTGGGGTCGGAGGTAATATTCCCACTGCTCCAATGAATGATTTCCTCTATGAAAGTGCTCCATGCTGCATTTCCTGACTAAAAAATACTGGAGGAAAGGAAGTGGTCTGGGGCTGCACTCCAGCATTTCCAAGTGGCTGACCACATGATTGCTTACTTGAATTGCTTGGGTGTTGGTACATATATCTCTGGTAATTGCTTTATTATACATGAAGATCAATAGTCTTTTCACTATGGGCCTCAAGGGAAGCCTGGGAATGACTATATTTATAAGTGGGGGGCGTTGTGTATTAAGAGGCAGAATTGGGAGGGTGAGGTCTAATCAGACCCAGTTGAAGGATGGGCAGAGAGAACAATGAATGGATGAGGGGACCTCGAGACCCAGCCTTGCCAATCAAAAACTTCTGTGGCCCTCAGTTTCCTCCTCTGCCATAAGAAGGAGCTTAGTCATGCTACCTTTTCTCTAAGCAAGATTGATATTTGACTCTAGATTTGATCCTAAGATCCAGGGTAAAATTTGGTCTTTTTTCAGATCATAGCCACTAGCTGCACTGATTGTAGAGAATTGGCAATCTTCTTTCTTCTGTAGGGCTTGTGCAACAACAGTGTTTGAGACTCTGTCCTATTACTCAGAACCAGGAAAATAGGAGGATAAATAGACCTCTTCAAAATCAACCAGGCACACCAACAAATAGATATTAAGCCTGCTGTGTCCAGTATACTGAATCTAACATTAAGGCAGCCATTAAGATGAGTAAAACATGTTCCTACTTACAAAGGAACAGGGGAACTGGAAAGAGAGGAAGATAAGATTAAACATTATCCAGTCCAACTTCCTGATTTTATAGAGGAACAAATAGGGGAAGAGGTACTTATACAAAAGCATAGAACCAGCCAGTAGCAGAAATAAGATTCACAGGATTATAGCTTCAGATTAAGCTATATTTTATTTTATATTATATTTTATACATGTAATATATATATATATATTATATTTTCTAGTTAAGGCAACTGAGGAATAGGAAAACTGACATGCTTGAGATCACACAGGCAGTAAATAGGATATTGTTGTTGTACAGTCATTTTTTGTTGTATCCAACTCTTTGTAACCCCATTTGGGGTTTCCTTGGCAAAGATTTGTCATTTCCTTCTCTAACTCATTTTACAGATGAGGACACTGAGACAAATAGGGTGAAGGGACTTACCTGGAATTACACATTTAGTAAGTGTCTGAGGTCAGATTTGAACTTAGTCCTGATTCCAGGACCGGCACACTGTGCATTATGGCACCACCTAGCTGCCCATTAGAAGCAGAGGCACTCCACTTTTCAATAAAAGGAGCTGATCTTTAGGACTGAAAGGGACTTAGATAGAGGTCATTTAGTTCCCATTTTTCAAATAAGGAAATCAAAATATAGAGTGTTTAATATGTGTGTATATCTATATGTCTATACACACATATATGTATACAAACATGCATGTGTACACACATAAATATATAATACATTGTATATAATCTTATATATGTGTATGTAAAATATATATTTATATAGAGATATACAATGCTATCTATGTACATAACATTGAATGAACAGAGCACACAATAAATACCTTAAAAGTTCAGAGAAAAAAGAATTCAGTGTGCTCAAGAGTAGTCAGAAACACCAAGGATGAGGTGGTTTAAGATGTGTCTTGTAGTATTCAGGTTGATGGATAGGAAGAGGAAGGGTATTTTAGGGGAGAGGGATGATGTGGGTAAGGCATTGAGACAGAAATGCACTAAACCTTTTGATATAGTAAACTGAAATGCTCTTTTCTTATCACAACCTTATCTCCTCTCCTATTTCCTCACTCTCTTAGACCCATTCATCCCTCTTATCATGATTTCTAATCCCTTGGCCCTTCTCCCACAGGGGCTCATTAGGGTCTTTCTGACTTTATTTGCCCACCTCCTTATAGATTTCATGATTGGTCATCCCATTGGTTCCCTTCTTGGTATCTTGGAATCAGTCCCCTAAATTGGCTGTTTCTTTCTATTAGAATGAAAGCATCTTAAAGTTAGGAAATGACTTTAAAAAATGGATCTCTAGGAACTAACTCCTTACCCAGTAAATGTTCAGATTACTCTCTGCTGAAAAAGACTGTCTCTAATCTACTTTACCACAGTAGCTATTTCAAACCACTTCTTCTTTCTCTAAATCACCCTTTCTTTTCCCTCTCTTATCTGAGGACCTGGCTTCATATTTCACTGAGAAGATTGAAATCATTCACAAAGCATTCCTCCTGTTTTCCTCATCTCATTCTTTTCTTCTATTTCCTCTTTCCTTCTTGTCTCCAGTGAAGGGGTGACCCTTCTGGCCAAGGCTAGAATTGGTCATTTATTTATAATTAATAATTGGGCTTCGATGACATCCCTCCAATTGCAATAAACACCAGTGGCTTTCTATTATCTCTAAGATCATATATAAATTTCTTTGTTTAACATTTAAAGCTTTTTATAGCTTGACCTTTAATAACTTTATTCTTTCCTGACATATTACTCCCCTTCTCCCACTCTAGTCTGTTCATACTAGACTTTTTGAGGATGAAAAATGCTCTGTGACATCACCACCCCTAACATTATTTTTCCCGAGTCCCTTTTTTGTGGCTATCATGTAGATTATTTGTTTTGGAGTACAATATTCCAAAATCAACTGTGGAGCAGATGCAGAAAATCTATTCCACAAAAATTAATTAAATTTCTCTCTCTATATATATATATATGTATCTATGTATGTATACATGAATATATATACATACATAGATGCATATATATATATCTATGAATATATACATATATGTGTATGTGTTATATATATGTGTGTGTCTATATATATGAATGTATAATATACATACATATATGTGTATGTTTTATATATATATGTGTGTGTATATATACATATATATATAACATACACTGGAAGGCATGTCAGAAGTCCAAATTGTTTCTTTTAGAGCACATGGGTGTGTTTAATAAATGCTTGTTGACTTCACTTAGAGATGAAGAAACTAAAGAATTTCACTGGCTTGCCTAAGATCATAGAGATGACAACCAATGTGGGATTTGAACAGAAGTTTCCAACTGCAGAACCGTACTCTAACCACTGTTCTAAACTGCATTGCTTTATTATACTCTTTTTTTCCGTTGCTCACTTCACCAACTCCCTACCAATGAAAGCGTAAATTTTGAAGACAATTTTATGTTTCAGTTGATGAACTGATAATGATAAGAGGATCGTTGAAAAAATGTACAGTGAGAAGAAGAAAAAATCTTGAGTGCAGAGACAGAGGCTCTGGGTTTAGATTCCAACTGTTCTACTTACTACCTATTTGATATTGCACAAGACATTTCTTCCTAAGCCTTAGTTTCCTTTTCTTTAAAATAAAATGATTGAACTAGTTGATCTCTAAGGTCCATCCCATTGAGACATATTGAGAAATGTGCCTAGTTCTCCCATCTCCTATATTTTCATCTGAGCCCTGGTATCTTAGGGCCAGAACCTGTGATTTCATTGATTCACTAAACTCCCAATAATGGCATTTCCTACCCTGAGGCAGATTGGGCATTTTCTCTGCAATTTTCAGAGTTGGAAAGTAGCTTGGGACATTGAGAGGACAAATGGCAGAATCAATATATATTAGAAGAAGCTCACCTGCCCTGACTGAGACCCGATCTCTATCCATTAAACCATATTGCCTTTCAGATTTTGCTATGTAAATAAATGTATCCTTTTAAAATACTACAGTTTTCCCAGCTAAATGACACCGTGGATAGGGTACCATTCCTGAAGTCACGAAGACTCACCTTCCTGAGTCACCCTTACTAGCTGTGTGATCCTAGGCAAGTCATTTAACACTGTTTCCCTCAGTTTCCTCATCTGTAAAATGAGAAGGAAATGGAAAACCACTTCAATATCTTTTCCAGGAAAACCTTTAAATGGGGGCACCATGACTGAAATGACTAAATAGCAATAATACAGTCTTATAGATTCAGACTTGGAAAGAACCTTAGAACATAGAATGCTGGAATAGAGAATTAGAGCTGAAATAGGTCTTTAGAAATTATCCAGTTTATCTTCCTCACTTTATAAAGAAGGAAACAAGTCCACAAATAGAGTCACTTGTCCAAGGTTATGTAAGACAGAACTAGAAACTAAGTCTTCTAATTCTCCATCTAGTGCTTATGTCAGACTTCCTGAGGAAGCTGGAAAGCAGAGTGGTTTTTTTCTCCCCATCTTCTTAGTAAGCTATAGTCTCATTATCACCATGAATTATGCTCTGCTTAAAGAGAATGATTGGTCAGCAAAGGTTAATGTCAGCCTGGTTCCTGTTCAAGTTGTCTTAAATCCCCGAGTTAGAGGGCCTGAAGGTGATGAGGATGCTTGCTTTGCCATGATCAGATGACAGAAAAAGACACTAAGGCTTTTGTGGATCTATCTATGGCATTGATTCAAAGAGGGAAGGTAGGAGAAATTTCAACTGATATTGAGGACAGGTGACTCAAGCCTGAATCACCTTTTGCTTGGACTATTGAAATAGCTTCCTGCATCCGGCCTTTCCTCTGCGATCCATTCATCTTGTTCACAGCTGGAAAAGTGATATTCTTATATTAAAAAATTACATTTATTTTTAACAGAATGTTAAAATTTTAAGTTGTAAATTTTCTCCCTCCCTCTAATCCTTCTCCCACCCATTGAGAAGGCAAGCAATATTATACTTATTATACACATGAAATCATGGAAACCATATTTCCATATTAGACATGTTAAAAAAAACACAAGAAAAAAAATGAAAAACTATGCTTCATCAGTTCATCAGTTCTTTCTCTGAATATGGATAACATTTTTTTTCATTGTGAGTCCTTTAGAATTGTCATGAATCATCATGTTGATCTGAGTAGCTAAATATTCCACAGCTGATTGTTACAGTATTGATGTATACATTATTTTCCTGATTCTGCTCATTTCACTTTGTATCAGTTCATCTAAGTCTTCTTGGATTTTTCTGAAACCATCTGGCTTGTCATTTCTTATAGCAAATCGTATTTCATCATATTCATGTATCACAACTTGATTAATTAAGTGTCCCCAAATTAAGTGTCATCCCCTCACTTTCCAATTCTTTGCCACTACTAAAAGAGTTGTTATAAATATGTTTGTACATTCAGGTACTCTATATTTGGCCTGGACCTATGACTTTCTTTGTTACTCTTGTTACTGGTGGAAACACCATTAACTAGCATACGTTGGCAACTCATCTGCAGTTTACTGTCTTGGATCATGAAAATTTAAATGATTTTCCCAGGATTGCACAGTCAGATGTGTCAAGGTCAAGACTTTAACCCAGATCTTCCTGATTCTATCTATATACTATAGAACTTGCCACACTATTGTGTACATATATTTTTTATTTATTTATTAGTCAATAAGCATTTATTAACTAAGCATGGTGCTAGTCAATGGGGGACCACATACAAGCTTATTTGTATGAATATTATTTTTCCTTAGTAAAAAGTAAGATCTTTAAGGGCAGGACCTGTTTCTTTCTCTCTTTCTTTGTGGCTTTGTATTTACAATATCTACCCTAGGGCTTGGTATATAGTATGCATCTAATGAAAGCTTGCTGGATTGAATGTAGGATAAACATCAATCTACGGAATATAATAGGCAATAAATTACTTATTGATTTGACTGAAAGCAGGAAGGTTCTTGGCAGTTTGTTCTAACTTGCAACATATTATTAAGAAAAATGTTTTCAATAATTCATATGGCACCAGTGTTCTGAGGATGACTAAATTTTTCTTCCATTCATCTACTCACTCCACATAACAGACTTTTGATTAGCAGTGAGTACCCACTATCTGTGACTCATCATACAGTTGGATGTGTCTGTATGCATCTACAATCCAAAGAAATTCACAAGTGTATTTTAAAGGAGCCATGGGTATTCTGTTCTCTCCATCCCAACACCTACCCCAATATTGTTGACCCTTTTGTATAAGATCAGTTCTGTGCCCAGAGGGCACAGAACAAAGGAAAGGCATAGGCTGGAGAAAGCTGCTTCCATTACTCCTAGATCTTTTACTCAATGTGAGCACCTTTTGGGTAGAGAAAATTAGCAGATTGTAGAACTAGAAAGGATCTCAGAGGTACTCTGGAGCCTAGACCAATCACTTCATTATATCTGAAGTATGTAACTTCCATAAGTGGTTAGTAAGCATCAAAGTATGATTCGAACGCAGGTTCTCTAAGGAGAAATCCATTGCCCTTTTCACAGGGCCATATTGCCTCTATTTACATTTCATATGATGAGCACGAATGAGAGCTTAGTAGCAGGAGCGGAGCTGATGAATGACTAGACCATGATTTTGAGTTTTCTCTCCATCATAGAGATCAGAAAGACCTGAGTTCAAATCTGTCACAAGCTGTATGACCTGGGCAAGTCCCTTTACCCTGTTTGCCTCAGTTTCCTCATCTATAAAATGACTGGAGAAGGAAATGACAACTCCCCCTCCAGTATCTTTGTCAAGAAAACCAAAATGTGTCATGAAGAGTTGTACACAAGTGAAGTGACTGAAGAGCAACAATGACAACAAATCTTGGACAGGTCCCTGATTTCAGCTCTCTGGATCTTATTTTCCCCACTAAAAATAGAGGTGATTTGAATAGTTTTCAAGTCCCTTCTGAATCTAACTAGGGGAGTGGTATGGTACAGTGGAAAGCTTTCTGGTTCTGGAATCAGAGGTCCTAGATGTGAATCCTACCTCTGATCCTGAGTGCCCTTGGCAAGGCAGTCAACATCCTGGGCCACATTTTCTCATGTAAAAATGAGGATGTTGGACTAGTTCATCCTGATGTTTCTTCTACCTTAAAATCTAGGCTCCTGGGGCAGCTAGGTGGCGCAGTGGATAGAGCACCAGCCCTGAAGTCAGGAAGACCTGAGTTCAAATCTGGTCTCAGACACTTAACATTCCCTAGCTGTGTGACCCTGGGCAAGTCACTTAACCCCAATTGCCTCAGCAAAAAGCAAAAAAAAAAAATCTAGGCTCCTCTGCTCTTCATAAACATGCAGGAAA
>JAJPUD010000038.1:142814-153972 GCA_023553655.1 Myrmecobius fasciatus | reverse complement strand
AAAAAAAAAAATCTAGGCTCCTCTGCTCTTCATAAACATGCAGGAAAGAAACAAAAGATCTATTCCTTTTTTAAAAGCTTTTTAT
The DNA here is from genome assembly GCA_023553655.1 of Myrmecobius fasciatus. Classification (NCBI taxonomy): domain Eukaryota; kingdom Metazoa; phylum Chordata; class Mammalia; order Dasyuromorphia; family Myrmecobiidae; genus Myrmecobius; species Myrmecobius fasciatus. Next base: position 153,887 of record JAJPUD010000038.1, on the reverse strand, counting down.
TTTCAAAACATATGCATGGATAATTTTTCAATATTGACCCTTGCATAGCCTTGTGTTTCAGATTTTCCCTTCCTTGCCCCCAGCCCCTCCCCAGTGGCAAGCAAAAAGATCTATTACTAATCACTATCCTTCTTATTTTGAATTTGCATGAAATCAATGAACCAACAAACATTTATAGGATGTGTATCCTGGAGCAATTGTTCAAATTTCAGTATGAGCATTTACATCTTGAATATTGGCAATTGCTTCAAATCAGACCCAGATTTATTATTTTATTGATTGCTTGAATCTATAAAAGTGATGGACAAAATGCTAATTAGGCAGATTACACTTAAAAGTGTATCATGCATGCTTTTTTTTTTCTTGGAGAGCCAATTGTTAAACATTACCTGCATTACCATTGGTTAAGTATCTATAAAGTGCTTGCACTGCAATGTGTTGAAGTTGCCCTGTGTTGAAGTTCAGATTCACAATTTTGAAACCTTGCAAAGTATACATAGCTTTAGAAGAAGTTAAGTGGAGTTAATCCCAAAGGGTTGACACTATTAGATAAGTGATATTATTATCCCCATTCAATAGTGAAAGAAACTGAGGCAGACAGGTTAAATTATTTGCCCAGGGATACACAGTCAGAATTTGAACTGAATCCAGACTCAGAGCTCTATCCACTGTACCACTTAGCCCTCTGATAAGGAATAACTTCAAAAATTATTCATAAGCTAGAACATTGATACTAATCAATTAAGACCTTTTAAAAATGTTCTATATAGAGTCTAAGATGTATTTTTTTTAAAAAAGTCAACTTCCTAAGTGCAAGATGGAGTGGATAACTTGAGAACAATTTATCTAAAAATGAATTGTGAGTTGAAATTGATTGTAATAGAAATGGGTATCACAGCAAGAGATTGTAATGTGATGTCAAGTTGCCCTGAAGCAGGTATAGCAAGCATCCAAGGATAAGGAAGAATCAGTCTTCTGTGCTCTACTCTTATCAGACCAGTGTTCAGTTCTGGAAACCACTTGTGAGAAAGGCCATTCATGAGATCACTCATAGAGGGGAGGCCGGAATGATCTTGAGATCATAGCATAAGAACATTAATTAAAGGAACTAGAAAGTGTTTCTCTTGGTGAAGAGTGGTTTTAGAGAGTATATGATAACTGTCTCTAATTGTTTGAAAGGCTACTAGGATGGAAGAAGAATTCAATTTTTTTTCCTGCTTGTTCTCAGGGATCAGTGACTGGAGACTGAAATGTGGCTAATTTAGAATTGATATTGAAAGGAGTGTGTGTGTGTGTGTGTGTGTGTGTGTGTGTGTGTGTGTGTGTGTAAATGCAAAGAGCTTTCTAACAAATATTCAAATATGCTATCTTGGGAAGCACAGAGTTCCCCTTCTCTAGAGGTTTATAACAAAGCCAGATGAACACTTGAGATTGTAAAGGGAATCAGTGCTTAGTTAGGTCTGGTTTGGCAGCTGAGGTCCAATTTCACTCTGGGGTTCTGTGATTCTTTTTAGGAGACCTCATCCCCCACTTCCAACTCTGGGTGGGGAGTTATTAATAATAGCAATGCCTTAATTCCATAATCCTCATGCACTTGATGGATTTGCCTTCCCTTTTTGGGATACAGCACTATAAACCTTTCTAGTTAAAGAACTGCTTGAAAGTTTTCAGGGCTTTAGTCCAATTTACATTTTCAATCAAGAAAGGTCACCATAGGTTACCAGCTTCCGTGGCACAGATAATGCAAATGGGATTATAGGATCATAGATTTAGAGCAGGGAAAGCCCTTCGAAGCCATCAAATCCAATTTCCTGATTTTACAAATGACTTGCTCAGGGTCCTTCAGCCGTCTGAAGTAGGATTTGAACCTGTACCTTCTTGAAACCAAATACGGTGCTTACTCTGATAAATTATGCTGCTTTAGTTATCTCAAGAAGGTCTTGTGAATTGCTTCAGCCTACCTAGCCCTTTCCAATTTACTGCCTTGGTAAGAAAGTATAAAAACTGTGGTTAGTCCTACCTGGGGAGCAAGAACACTGGAACTATTTCAGGCTGAGGGATGATGGATGATAGGTTAACACCAGGAGGGATCAAAATAAAGTTTAACCACACTCCATAGAACAAGCTGGGCTTTTCTTTGCTGTCGGTCTGGGGGCAATATTTTGAAGTCAGAATTTGAAGGATGTCACAACCAGAGTTAGGAATTCACTGATATCTTAGGCAACTTATTACAAATCTCTCATTTAAAGGAAAAAACCCACCTAACTTAAAAGATTATAGTATAGGAAAAATATGAATATGTCTCACCTTGTATAGACTCACTTAAATTGCATTTTAAATCATAACCGTGGAGAAAATACAAGTTGGAATTAGATTACTAGATTGAAAATTTCTTGAAAATTGCACCTTTCAGATTGCCTAATGTGACAAAAGAAGGAAAATGATAAATGTTGAAGGGGATTTGGGAAAATTGGGACACTAATGTACTGTTGGTGAAGTTATGAACTGATCCAATCATTCTGTAGAGCAATTTTGTGACAATGCCCAAAGGGCTATAAAACTGTGCGTATCTTTTGATCTAGCAATACCATTAACTGTCTGTATCCCTTTTTTAAAAAGTGAAAAGAGCTTATTTGTACCAAATTATTCATATCAGCTCTTTTTTGTGGTGCCAAAGAATTGGAAACCGAAGGGAAAAGCTTAACAAGTGGCTATAAATATGATAGAACACTATTGGCTTATAAGAAATGACAAACAAGCTGATTTCAGAAACACCTGGAAAGATTTATATGGACTGATGCAGAATGAAGTGAGCAGAATCAGGAGACCATTGGAAATAGTGATATAGTATAATAATCAACTGTGAATGACTTAACTCTTCTCAGCAATATAATGATCCAAGACAATTCCAAAGAATTTGTGAAGAAAACTGCTACCCATATCCAGAGAAAGAACTGGTCGAGTCTGAATGTAAATAGAAATATACTATTTCTTCACTTTCTTTTTTTTTGTCTGTCTCTTCTTCCACAACATGACTAATAATAAAAATATTTTGCATGATTACATATGTATAATCTATATCAAGTTATTTATTACCCTCTTACAAAAGAGAGAAAGGGGAAAGATTTTGGAACTTGAAATTTTAAAAAAAATATGAAAAATAGCTTTTAAATGTGTAATTGACTAAAAATAAAATATTATTACAGTAAAAAAGAAAATTCTTGGAAAGCAAAGATTGTAGTCTATACAAGATTGCGTACTTTCAGTGTTTAGCACTGTGCCTTATGGAAAATCACCCCTCATAAGGCATTCATTGAGGGAAGGAAGGAATCATATGGATAGTGTTTGACCAGAATCAGAACAGGTATTAAGCAAAAAAAAGCCATTACAGAATAGGCTATAAGCTCCTGGAGAGCAGGGACAGCTTAACTTTTGTAGTTGAATACTTATTGCCCAGCACATAGTAGGTCCTTCATAAGTACTTGTTCATTGGTTGACAGGCCCCAACATAGGGGAAAGGGGAACAGAAGAAAGGACCTTTTTAAACACATATTTTGGTTGGCAATGAATCCCACTCTCCATCAAATAAAGACATTCATTTTAGAGTTAGATGTAGTTTTACAACAAAGTTAATCATTAAGCATGTATTAAATGTCTATTATATAGCAACTAGTGCTAGAGTTTTTTCCCAGTGACTTGGATAAAGGCATAAATAGGATGTTTAGCAAATTTGCAGGTGACACAAAGCTGGGAGAGATAGCTAACATGACAGATGACAAGAAGAAAGAGAGCAAACAAGCATTATTACCTGCTTGCTATCTCTATACTATGCTAGACTAGACTAGACTAGACTAGACTATATCTGTACAAAGAGTGCTGGACTTGGAGTCAGAAATACATGAATTTAAATTCTGCCTCAGAGACTTATTGACCCTCGAGTAGGAAATGCATTTTCTCTGAGCCTCAGTTTCTTCATTTATAAAATGGATAAATCACTACTTTCTAAATGCACTCAGCATCTTAAGTTGTATAGAAATGACTGACCTGCATTGATTAAGATTTCCTCTCCTTACTCCTTCCCCATACCAATAAAATCACATGGAGATAATAATAGTGCCTACTTCAGAGGACTGTTGTAAAGATCAAATGAGATAATATCTGTAAAATGCTTAGCAAATTTTAATGTGTTATATAAATATTAGCTATTCTGTGCTAGGCTCTGCATTGGATATGCAAGTTCAATATAGTCATTAGTGAATGGTGACAAATGCTTAAACCTTGCTAATGGTATGCAACTTTACTTTTGACATATACAATATAACTGTATCCCTAATCCTTGACTTATAAGGGGGCTCAACTCTATCATCTCCTCCTTAATTCAACAACCTTCATTAAGTTTCTCTTAAAGAAACTATGAGCTCCCATGCTTTTTTAAAAAGTCTTAATGATGTTCTTTAAAAAAACTAATTCATTACCTTTGCCAATACGTCCTAATAGAAACCTTTTTTTATAAAAAGGAAAATATACAGAGAAACAAAACACATTTGGCCATGTTGACCATTGCAAAATTCCTTCTGCACCTCTTGGACAAAAGGCAGGAGGCAGGATTCCTTAATAGTCTTCTGATGTCATGATTGATTGGTCCTTTAATCAGAGTTCTGAAGTCTTTCAACATGTAAACAATGAGTTCTCAAAGACTCTATTAATAGAACCCCAAGATACGTCCTATGAGTTAGAATAACTTCATTGACCTGGATCCATGGCATTCTCCAAAACACAATTTTGAGAAGCTTCATACCACATGATCTTGATTCCAGCCCAGTCCTCATAGCCACTGTCCAGGGAAACAACTGTGACAGAGAAGGGACTAACCATTCCCAAATGTCACACACATAAAGCCAGCCTTGTGGAAACAGCAAGGTATCCTGAGTGTGTATGTGTCAGGTAAGTCAAACTACCATCATCACCTTGACTACCTCTTCCCTCAGAGCCTGATGGACAGCCCAGGACCTGGGACACAATAGACTTAGGAGTGTCACTGTTTTGAAGTAGGTTCCTCTATCATAATCCCAGGAGGCAGCTCCTGTAGAGATGCAGCCTGGCCATTGCTCCTATAGGTCCACAGCCAAAGTTACTGACTATCTAGAGAACAAATTTCTTATTACTAAAGTCCTTGGTCCTGTTAACTGTTCAACATGAGAACCTGTTATGATTTTATCTCTGGAAGTGACATTACAGAAAAGGCATTTCCATCTGTTTTGCTGATGTACCCTAAGGACCATGAGACCTTTCCATCTGAGTCGGAGCTAAAACCTTCCATGTGTCTGCCTTGTGTTCTCCATTACAAAGGAAGTCCCTTGAGAGGAACTGCTGTGTTCTTTTCTTGTTTGTATCTCTAGGAATTAGCACAGTCCTTTGCACATAGTGAGAGCTTCATTCATTCAATCAGTGAAGAAAATAATTTGGACTATTATCTGACTGAATACTCTACCTTGCCAAGTGAGAGTGAAAGGGGACTTGGAAGCAACAGCTGTTTATAACTTAATTGACATGGCTGATTGTTTTGTTCCCCTGCTCCAGTGATGTGCACAGACTAGAGTTTTATTAAGCAAATGGACTTTATTGTTGTCCCAGTGGAAAATGAGCTTCTTGTGGCAAGAGATTGTTTTTTGTCTTTATAAACCCAGTAGTTAGCATATAGCACACAATGAAGAGGTGTTTAATAAAAGTTTGTCAAATTCAGCTGATTTATCTGTCTCTCATATATTGCTCAAGAGATGGAAGAGATGAGGGAATATGCACAATGGATTTGGGGCTGGAAAGTGAAATGTCACATCATATGATATAAGTGATTGATTTCTTTTTTATGCCAACATTTTTATTTATCTTTTTTATTTAGTATTTTATTTTTCCCAGTTACATGTAAAGACAATTTTTAACATTTGTTTTTAAAACTCTGAATTTCAGATTCTCTCTCTTCCTCCCTCCCCACTCCCACCTCCATATTAAGAAGGCAAGCAATTATTATAGGTTATACCTGTGTAGATTTCTATAAGAATCATGTTGTGAAAGAAAACATACATCAAAAAAAAAAGCCAACAACCCTCAAAGTAAAAAAAAAAAGGACTAATGATTTCTTGATAGACATGTTGGTATTTTACTCTGCTTTCATCTGTAATAATTAAACTGCTATCTGTCTATGACCCTGAAGTGAGCAACTAAAACAACATTTGGATTTTGAAGGAATGGGTGTGGTTAGTGGAAGGAAATGGAACCATTAGTGATACAACATGACCGATACTCCAAGACACTAGAGCCCAGATGATAACAATAAGGCTAAAAGTCCTGGGTAACTGACAGCCTTATAATTTGTTAGTCCTGGCTTCTGACATGATCAATCCATTACACAAATGTGTGTTGTGTGAAATAGAATATTTCTAAATAATATGGATAAAAATGTCAAATATGGAGAAAGATGAGAGGGGGAGGGATATATCCCTGGTGTGACCTAGCTGAATAATAGTTGTATTATGGCCTGAAAAAGTTGGGGGGGCAATAGTCCAAATATCTCAAGAGAAAATTCATGAAGGAAGATGCCATCTTCCAGGATAGAGATAATATATGGGGAATATTCCAGCTACAGTCACTAAACTGAATGGGCAATAGCCATGAAACATCTGCAATGAAGCCAGGAATGGAGTGGATACTAACATGGCTCCATCGTGAATTTTGCACCTATATTGGATAGAGTAGCAGATCTAAAATCGGGAAGAACTGAGTTCAAATTCAGTCTCAGAGAATTAGTAGTTATGTAACCCTAGGGAAGTATTTGACTTTTTTCTGCCTTGATTTCCTTATCTCTAAAATGGAGATAATAATAGTATTGACTTCCTGAGATTTTTATTGGGATCAAATGTGATGATATTTGTAAAATGCTTTGTAAATCTTAAACCACTACATAAATTCTAGCTGTTAATGTAAGTTTGATTAAATATTAAGTATTATGTAAGTATTGATTAAGTTTGAAGAGAACCTCTAAAAGTTTACAAAGAATTAGAACCTTGCAGCTTTGTAAAATTCACATAAAAAAATTGAAGTTGAAAGAGTACTTTTCTCAGTCAGGCAGAATGTCTGATTCTTGTCATTACATTTATTGTTTGACCTGGAGCAAGTCACTCCATCTCTTTACATTTTATTTTCCTCCTGAAAAAAGCATGTCTCACGCCCTGATTAGATGCACTATAGGTAGACCTGAAGGGTTTTCCAAATATTTGTACTTTCAATTTGGAACTATATGACTAAACTGTCCATCTCCTCTGAAACTGCCATCCCATAATTGGGCATATGCCCCAAATAAATCATCCTGCCTAGTAATGCTCCTTTCAATAATATAGAGAAGGCATAAACTCCAAGGATACAATACTGTGACCGAGGTAATGTCTACCCTGGATTAATTTTCTTTTGCCTCCTATAAGCAGCTTCTGTTAGTTGTTCTGTCCAACAGACATGACTCCTTATCTAGAGGAACTCAATACTTTTAGACATGTCTGATCTGAACTCATCTGGCCTATAGGAATTAAACCCAGCCAATTAACACAGAAATGATAGTGTCTTGTTCACATGGATGTGACCCCTTCCTCAAATCTCACTTTCATTGGAGTCCACAGAATCCATGTGGCTCCCATCCCTTTCCTTTAGCCCATATGGTTCCAAGTTTCACTGAGACTATTGATGGGGAAAATCTCTTTGGTGATTTGTGTTAGACTTTTCATCTGCCTCTCTTTGATCTAAGCAGTGCTCCACGCATTTTATCCACTCTCATATTCTGAGATTCCCTGCCTGTTCTTTAAAATAATTTCCCAATGGATCTTTTGAAGCCCAGGCTCTTTAATATTTCTAGAGTTCTTGATAGTTTAATGGTTAAAGGACATGAATAGGCAGTCATCAAAAGAAGAAATTTAAACTATCAACAAATATTTGAAAAAATGGTAGTAAATCATTTATGAGAAATACAGATTAAAATAACTCTAGAAATTATACTAAATTGTATATGTTATTTGATCCAGCAGTGTAAGTACTAGGCACATATTCTAAGGAGGCAAAAGACGTAAAGAAAGACCCCACATACACAAAAAATACTTTTTGTGGTAAACAAAAAAAAACAACAACCTGGAAGCAAAGTAAGTGTCCACTGTTTGGAGAGTGGTTGAAGACATGAAACATATGATCAATGGAATATTATTTTGCCTAGTGAAACAATGAATATAAAGAATTCAGAGAAATATGAAAAGACTTATACATATTGATGCAAAGTGAAGTAATTGAACTAAATGGAGTAATTTAAATGATCGATCACAGGAAAGTAAAGGAGAGAAAACAATATTGAAAAATTTAGAGTGCTGAGAAATCCAGTGATGAATTGTGACTTTTAACAGTAGTTTGATCATAAACTAGTAAACAAGAAAATTATTTGATGATCAATTCTTAGGGATATGGCTTTTTTTTTTCAACAGCAAGGTGAGATCCATCTGCACCCAGAGAGAGGATTATGGGGACTGAATGTGGATCACAACATAGTATTTTCACTTTTTGGTGTTGTTTTTTGCCTGCTTTTTGTTTTCTTTCTTTTCTTTTCTTTCTCAATTTTTTTTCCTTTTTGATCTGATTTTTCTTGTGCAGCATGCTAATTGTGGAAATATATATAGAAGAATTGCACATATTTAATGTATATTGTGCTACTTGCTATCTAGGGGAGGGAGTGGGAGAAGGGAAGAAAAACATTTGGAACATAAAGTTTTGTGAAGGTAAATAGTGAAAATTATCTACATATATGTTTTGAAAATAAACAGCTTTAATCAGAAAAAAATAGTGAAGTCTGGAAGATGGGTGCTTTGGGGTAGGGAATTTGAAGGAGTAAATATTATATCTATAATCCAGATCACAATCTACCCATCAATGCCTGTTCTTTTCATGGGAATCATTTTGTTCCATCCAATATGAAAAAGGGGAGGTAAAGAAAGCTCTTACTTAGTCAACTAGCTGTGCCTCCAAAGACAGAATCCACTGTCCAAGAGGTACATGCCATGATCAAGAAAGGATTTAGGAGGCAGAAAAGTAGGGACCAAATTTTCTCAGTAGTACCTGTATAGTTAGCTATGTTCTGTATACTTAAATGGAAAGGTAAATGTCACATAGTTCGTAGATTGCTTGGCCAGAGTCAGGAAGACTTATGTTGATGAGTTCAAATTTGGCCTCATAAATTTATGATACTGGGTGAATTGGTTAACCCCATTTGTCTCAGTTTCCTCATCGTAAAATGAGAAGGAAATAGCAAACCACTCCATTATCTTTTCCAAGAAAATCCCAAATGGGTCATGAAAAGTGAGACCTGACTGAAAATAATTGAACAACAATAACAAATGTACACAAATATTTATATCTACTGTTTAATGTTCCCCAAGGATGAAAATGGGAAGAAAAATGGAAAGGAAATCTATGTGGTCTGGGGAAATGCACTTAACTTCAATGACTCTCAGTTTCCTCTTCTGTAAAATGAAAGAATTGAACTGGATCGACTCTAAGATTTTTCCTGTCTCTATGAGAAATGTAATGAATTATTTAGAATTAGCCAGCTAATGTTGATATTAGACAAAAATCAAGAGCCAATTAGCAGAGTGGCTAAAGCCTAAAGGAAAACAATTGTAACTTGGGTTGTAGATTTTGAAGGCAAAGATATGTTAGAGGTCATCTAGTCCAAACCCCCCCCCCCCATCTACTCTACAGATGATTAAAATGAGGTCCAGAGGGATGTTTGTTATTGTACAGTGCTGCCTCTCAGAGTCAATTGCTTAATGCAATCATCATGTAAACATGGAAGAATAGACAATAATATAGAGGGATATATGATTATTCTGATAACTCATTTAATTAATAACATCACCAACAACCTGATTATTGCTGCTTTTGTGGGCTGGTGACAGTTTTAGCATCATAGTACTATGGTTTATATGTTTTAGTTATAGATTTCTTTTTTTACACAATTGTAGTTGGCGTCATTCCTTCAGATATATGCCCAGTATCACTGCTATATGATTGATCATTTGTAAATGAATATGCCCAATGAGGCTCTGACTCAGTGTGTAATCATATTGATTCCTTGGTTATTAAATAGTATTTTATTTAGATAACTATGTTTTGGATGCTAATTGGTGCTTAGCATGTCTGACAGCAGGATTTGCCTGAGCTATAAGTTGGCACATGGTGAGCTCCACATATTCCTGCCAAGAGAAGGCAGGTAATATGGGAGTTGAGATGGGAACCTGAAGCCCATTGCTATGTCTAGGCTCCAGGATCCCATGTGACTACATTTACACCTCTGAGCTTCTGTGATGCTCTCAGTAAACTGAGTGGTCCAGATGAGGCAAGGTCAGTCAGAGGCTTCATTCACACCACAGGTGTTTCATCTTCAGACTGCAGGATTCCAGCCTTTCATCCTGTTATCTTTCCCAGTATCCATAGCTTCTGCACATCATGGGGAAATGGAAAGAACCAGGAAATGATTCATAGGAAAGAGAAGGGAAGACTGGTGAGGGTCAGAGAGAGCAAGAGTTTAGATGGAAGGCATAAAAAAGTCCTTGGAGGGGAGGGGAGGGGATGTGAGAGAGCAACTGAGAATTAAAGGCAGAGAGAGGGTGAGAATATATGAAGTGAAAGAAATATAGACAGAGCTAGAAGAAATCTTAAAACAGGGATTGTTAACCCTTAACAAAAACGAATTCTCTTTCTAGTTGTGGAAAGTGAAAATAATTGTTTTTGTTATTGTTCTTGTTCTTGTTGCATGTATCCCATTGGGGAATTTGAGTTATTTCTTTGTACATGGACTTAAAAACTATTTTGATAGCTATATCTCAACAAAAAGGGTTTATTTTTAATCCTATGCATTTTATGCATTTAAAAACCTTATTCTGAGGATTTCAAAGGCATCATTAGATAGCCAGAGAGATCCCTGATCGATCTATCTATCTATCTATCTATCTATCTATCTATCTATCTATCTATCTATCTATCTATCTA
>JAJPUD010000038.1:111468-126529 GCA_023553655.1 Myrmecobius fasciatus | reverse complement strand
CTTTCTTTCTTTCTTTCTTTCTTTCTTTCTTTCTTTCTTTCTTTCTTATGCAAGTATTTTTGATTTACAAAGAATCCTAAGACAATTTGAAAAATCTTTTCTTTTTTCTTCTTTCTTTCACTTGCATCAATATATTTGGTTTGTAATGAGAATTTTTAGAAATCGTTTTTCCCCTTTCAAATCTGAGCTCCCACGTAGGAGAATTGATTGTTAATAGTCAGAGATTGAAAGTTAGTCCCTAATTACAGCTGGTGTAGAGATAAAACTATCTTAATGTTTTCACCTTGAGGCTAAACCAAGCAAAGAATCCACAGGGAATCAACAGGTTTAGAGCAACATTCTCAGACTCTTCACAAATAAATGCACCCTTTCTCTTCCACCAATTTGTTTTAGGGAGTAAGCACACAAAAATAAGAGTGTGTTTCATGAAATGACAAAACTTTGTGAATTATCATAAATTTAAATGGAGGAAGAGACCATAGAGATCATCTAGTCTAACCCACTCATTTTATAAATGAGAAAGACCTTTCTGAGACCCAGAAAAACAAAGTAATTTACTTTACTAAGTTCATGTAATCAATATTTCAAAGACAGGTCCTCTGACAATAGACCTGATGATTTCTTTATTATACTACACTTTTATGACTGAAATCTCGAGTTTTCAGTTTTAATTTGGTCCCCTGTTAAATGTTATTCTTACATACTTAGTAACAAATTGCAAAATTAAACTTTTCTTCTTGAAAATATCAGCTTTTAAAATAATTTAAATTATTTGTAATATTCAAAACTACTTTTATTCCCTTTAAAATTTAGAAATTATTAAAACTATGTTCTTTCTATTTAAATTTAGGACACTTAACAAATATGATTTTTTTTTAAATTATGGATGGGATGAGAACTGATCAGACCCCATTGGGCCATATATGCAAGAGCCACTTGTCCTGGTTGGGGTTAGGCTAAACTTTAAGACTAAGACTAGAGGGGCTCTGCATTTGTCCCCAGGAAAAGATGGAAATGGTTAAGGAGCAAAGCTGGGATTGCATCCTAGAATATTAGGAATGAAAGAAAACACAAATTCATTTCCCAAATACTTATCCCAGTGATGAGGAAAGGAAGAGGAGGAAGACTGAATTTGTAATCAGGAAACATGAGTTCAAATGGTAGTTTCCCCCATATAAACTATGTGACCTTAAGCAAGTCATTTCACGTAATCTGGTTCTCAGCTGAAAGTTTTAGAATAAATGGGTTGATTTGTTCACTTCCTAGATGTGTGACTTTAAGCAAATCATTTAACCTATTTTCACCATTTATAAAATGAAGGCACTGGACTTGATGACCACCAATGTTCCTTTCAGCTCTTAGTCTGGTCCTATGATTCTTTAACAAGGTATCAAGGCTTCCATATCATATGGCTTAAAATGTGCAGAATCCTGGGGGAGGAAAAAGTGAAATAAGAAAGGAGATTTCCACTATGATATAGCCACAGTTCCTCAATATAGAGTTATATAAGACATAACTAACTGAGATCAGAAGAAGGGGATAGGAAAGGAGTGAGAGTAAGAAGGTGGGAACTTGATAACTCAAGTAGACAAAGAATGGAGGGACAAGATATCAGGAAGAACAATGACAGTTGGTTATTTCACTTTCAAATTATTAGCAGGGCAAGTTGTTTTATTCCTCTGGGTCTTGGTTTCCCCATTTGGAAAATGAGGAATGACAGTATTCCATTCGAGTCCTAATCTAATGCTTGATCTTAGAAGACAAGGGACTTTGAGTTTTTTCAGGTATACTAGTAAGATACAAGCTCCAACATGCTGACATCAGTCAGGAAAAACTTGATATCACAGGCCCCAAGAAGATAGAGCATTATATAATAAGTTCTTTGATAGTTGAGACATAGGAAACAGGTCAAAATCCATAAATTTCCCTCTCACGGATTTGTTGCAAAGACACCATTTTGTTTATAAACTCTAGAGAACTATACATAGTACATGATACATTGCAAAGAGTAGAATCACTTTAGATTCAAAATATCTGAGTTTAAATTGACTCTTAAATTATATTAATTGTGTGGCCTTGGACAAATCATTTATTAAATTTCATTTATTAAATCAACTAATTTATTGAGTGTCGTTAATTTTTTTCCATCAGCCCTCTGAGAGAATGAATGATGAACAACAAATTTCTTTGCACTTCAGTTTATTCTACTGAAAAGTGGGAGAAGTTTGATTAAAATGACTATTTTAATCAAAATGGCCTCTAGACTGGTTATCAAGAGGATTTGGAATCCTGGATTCAAACAAGGTAATGAGTGAAAAATATCCAGTATTAGGATTGCCTTCAGAACACAGAAGCTATTCCTTCATACCCTTAGAAAAATTACCCTTTCATTGGTGTGGACAGACTGGGGCAAATCACTTTCCTTCTCTGAGCCTTAATTTCTTTGTTTACAGAATTAAGAGGGTTGAACTAAATGGTTTCTGAGATCTTACTCAGATTTGGTATGAGTCAAGGATTTCTGGACCTCAGTTTCCTTCTCTGTAAATGAGAGAATTGGAATGTGGGATCCTTGAGGTCCCCTTCCTGCTCTACCATTCTATGTTTCCTTCTGATTCTGTATAAATGTGAGTTCTTATGATAAAACATACATAAGAACCACATAGGAGGAAGCTGCAGAGGAGTTTTAGTTGCCATAGTAGGAGGAAATGCTGGCTTCAATAAAACCACAATGCACTCCCAGCATCAAAGCATTCTCTTGGAATTAGAAGGCACTGTAGGTGTTCTTCATTCTACAAACTACCCTGTTTACTTGCCTATTTCCCCACATGCATACTGTGAGAAAGAAAAATGTACAGAAAAAAGCTTTTCTCCACACAATTACCCTCCTTTTCTATTTTTCTCCTTTGAAGATAGTCCCAGAAAACCATCTTTAATCAGAATGTGCTTGGTCCTTCCAAACATGTCAGAATGAAAGGAACAGCAGGTAACTGGCCATGGGATAGGAAGAAAAAAATGGGGAGATTTCCTTCCCTGGATGCCTTGTTCCTGCCTATCTACTGAATAATTATCAATTAACAGTAGCTGACATTTACAGGGGGTTCAAAGATTTGTTTTGAGAATAATGAGGTTTATGTTAATTTTTGCAAACTCATAAGAAGCAGAATGATTCTCTGCTCTTGGTCCCCTTTTTCTATCCTCAGTCAAGATCTCTGTAAGAAGCCAGAGGTGTAAGATTAAGAGTTGTTTTGCATTTTTATCAGTGGATGAGAATTAAAAATTCATCACCTAATATACTTTCTTCTCCCACATAGGGTGGTCCTCCTGTGTCAGACTTGGTTTGCTGCTGGGACTGGACTCAAAGCCACCGCAACTTGAGAATATGTGCCAGAATTTTCATTCAACATGAAGTGAAGCATCAAACAAAATGATGGGCTCATCAAAGGTGTTCAAAACTGTCACTGAGAATATCCTGCACAAAGGTCATACTAAGAAGGGATTCCCTACTGATGAACAACCACTTTTTTTAAAGCTCTTTTTTTAAAAAAAACAATGTTAATCTTTATTGATATCTTTTGTTTCTGCCTCTCCTTCACTTCTAAATATATCTCAATTTTGTACAATTTCCAGTCAGGGGTTCACTCCAACTATCTCCACTCCATAGAAAAGCTCATTCCCCACTACCTCTAAGTTCTGGTAGGTCAGCTTCTTGTCTCAGCTAGCCAAATCCAGGCCACTATGACACTTTCTGCAGTCTACATGCTATATTTCCCCCTGCCCTTCCCTCTCTTTCAGTCATTTCTTTATATGTTGACATTTTGAATTAGAATATAAGCTTCTGGAGGATGGGGATTGTCTTGCTTTCTTTTACATATATCTTTAGTGCTTAGAACATAGTGAGTACTTAGTTAATGCTCATGTATTTACTCTCTCTGTCTCTCTCTGTGTCTCTGTCTCTCTGTTTCTGTCTCTGTCTCTCTTTGTCTCTCTCTCTCTCTCTCTCTCCCTCTTTCTCATTTATTATCTATCACTTATCTTTGTCTCACTCAGTGAGCCATGCTCTATAACAAAGAATTTTAAAAGTGTGTGTGTGGGGGGGGGGTTGGGGTGGAGAAAGCAGCTCAGCAAAACTTACTAATAAGGCAATTGAGTCAAATAGTATATGCAGTTCTCTATTCCCCTAGTCTAAAGGAGGAAAATAGTTATATTATAGATGAAGTGGTGCTAAATGTATTCCTGTTGGTAAAAGACATTATGCTAATGGAATTGAACCTTACATCATTATAGGGCATCTTCTATTAGAACTAATACCTCAAAATAGATCGGCCGAGCCATATACACAGAGAAAATTGGTGGATGAAGGATGCATGTTGCCTATGCAACCAGGAGGTGTTACTGTCGAGCTGGAAGAGAGCTGTCTGCCAATTGCAGGTTGGATAAGAAAGCCACTAAATTAACCTAATAATATATAAAATCATAGCATCACAGTTTTAGAGATGTAGAATTTAGAGAAAAGGAACTTTGAGGCCATGTAG
The DNA here is from genome assembly GCA_023553655.1 of Myrmecobius fasciatus. Lineage (NCBI taxonomy): Eukaryota > Metazoa > Chordata > Mammalia > Dasyuromorphia > Myrmecobiidae > Myrmecobius > Myrmecobius fasciatus. The sequence continues at coordinate 121,997 of JAJPUD010000038.1, read as the reverse complement.
TATAACTTCATCATCTTATAGGTGAGCAGACTTAGATCCAGAATCTTGAAGTTATTATGAGTACTAAGAGTCAAGTCTACTGCTCTTTCCTTTGTACCTCATCTTGAATTGACCCAAAATTGAATAGGAAGAAGACAGAGGACTGGATTGATATTCTCAATTATCTCAGACTGTTTAGTTGGCCAAAACCCATATTCCTAACATCAGCATTTTCTCAGTATAGCCATGGATCACCATGATTTCAGGAGTCAGTCAGTCAAATAAGCATTAGGTACTTACTAAATACCAACCTGTGTGCTAAGCATTGAACTATAAAGGTCAGAACATGAACTTTCCTTGCTTTCATTAGTTTATATTCTAATGGGGATATTCATGTGAGTAATTAGATATCACAAAAACTCAGGTCTTCTTGACTATAAGCCTGGTGCTCCATCCACTGGCTAAGAGGCTGCCCAAGTTTCTGCAAGTCAGGACATCAGCATTATAATTAGATAATTAGTGGGAAATGAAAAACAAAAAAGACCTTCAAAGCCCATTCACCTTTACAAAGGGTAAGACTTATAAGTAGTGTAATAATCTACACTAGTAAGTCATATAAATAACTCATAATTTATATTTTATATTTACATTTTTTTATTTCAAAAATAATTTTAAATAGGAAATGAATGAAGTACATATCAAGTACATAGAAAAGTGGGGTCTTCCATGGCAGAGTAATTGTTTAGGGAAAGAGGGTTTATAAAAGATGGGTAGCCCTAGGATTACAGTGGTATTGAAAAGACCTTAAGAAAACTAGAAGTTCATTAGATCATTGGGAAGTAATTCTCTGGGAGATATACAGAAAGAAATGAAGGAGAGCTGCATAAGGAGAGGAAAGAGCATCAAATCTGCACTGATACCAGGAGTCCCCATGCCCTCATGATCACAGATCAATTTAAGTATTGAAAGATTTCCAAAGTACTTCAAATATATTTTCTCATTTGATCTTTTCACCTCAACTCATTGATTCTTTGGACTTTCTTGACCATGTCACAGGAACTTCCTCTCCCTAGAGACTCATTCTGCTCTTGGACTTTTCACCCTCCAACCCCTGCACACCCTCATTCTAATTGGCTGGTTCCTCGCAGAACCTCCATTTTCAGGAAAGTGTCCAAGTCAAACATGTTTTCATTCTTCTTCAGGCGCCACTCTAGAGTTTTGCCCTCGTTCCCCCTTTTCCCTGCCTTCCATCTGCCACACTTTTCTATCTTTCTTTCCTGTGTTATCTTCTTAGATTAAAACCACTTTCTTTGGGGATTAAGACTATCTTTTTGATTGTGTTTTTATTCCTATATTCAGGACTTAATATCATGTTTGGCCCACAGTATCTGCCCAGGAAATATTTATTGACTTGACAAAAGCTCATAACAATACTTTAGTGTAGGTAGGACCTTTCTTTCTGTCTATGTTCTTCTTGGAGTATGTCAATGGTATAATTATTGGGTCTAAGGGTATAGACATTTTAGTCATTTTTAGTTTAATTCTAAATTGTTGCATAAGATAATTATGATTCCTAAACAACATTTCATTATTGAACTCCCTGTATAACAAGATATTATATAAAATATATGAGCTTAAGGGAACCTTAAAGATACTCTAGTCTAAAACCATGGTATATAGAATAGGAAATTATGGCCCAGAGAAAAGGAGCACTTGGACAAGAACTACAATAGCACTGTGTGGTAGCATCTGTTCTCAAATCTGGTTAATTGTCCTAGTCCTTGCAATCTCCCAGATAAACTCTCATTCATTCATCTCTTCATTTTTCATTCATTCAACATCCATTTATTGAGCCTCTACTAAATATGGCTGGAGAAGGAAAAGGCAATCTACCCCCCCATTGATAAAATCCATAGGGTCACATTGAGTTGGAAATGCCCCAATGACTCAATAACAGCTACTACTACTACATGTGGAGGAGGCAGCATGGCAGAGAGGGAAGTTAGCTGGTACCACAGCCAGAAAGACTTGAGTTCTATCTCCTCTCAGACATGTATTGGCTGTAGGTCTCAAGGTAAGTTACTTAACCTCCTAGTATTAGATAACTTTCTAAGATTATAAATTGCAGAGAAGGTGCTAACCTGCATGAATAGAGTGAATTTCTTTCTTTTGTTTTATTAAAGCTTCTTATTTTCAAAACATATGCATGGATAATTTTTCAACATTGAGCCTTGCAAAAAGCATGTTACAACTTTTCCCCTCCTTTTCCCCACTCCCTCCCCTAGATGGCAGGTAATACAATATATGTTAAACATGTTGAAATATATGTTAAATCCAATATATACGTGCATGTTTATACAATTAGCTTGCTTCACAAGAAAAATCAGATCAAAAAGAAAAAAATGAGAAAGTGCAAGCAAACAACAGCAAAAAAAGTGAAAATGATATGTTGTGCTTCACACTCAGTTCCCACAATTCTCTCTCTGGGTGTAGATGGCTCTCTTCCTCACAAGATTATTGAAACTGACCTCAGTCATCTCATTGTTGGAAAGAGTCACCTCCATCAGAACTGATCATCATATAATCTTGTTGTTGCTGTGTATGATTAGAGTGAGTTTCTAATAAAAGTAGAGGTCTATTTCCTATCTCGGACTCTGTGATCAGAAGACTGATGGGTACAGGCAGGGAGATAAAATTTAAATAAGACATAGTCTATGGCTTCATGAAGTTTATTGTCTTGCAAAGGGAAAGGACAAAGGACATTGTAATTATATTAAAATATTATAATACTCACCTCTGCATGGTGAGTACAAGGAAATGGGGAATGGGGAAGTATTATATCTGAAGGGGGAGTTTGTAGTCACTAAGTCCAGGAAAGTTTCACAAAGGAGGTGATATTTAAGTTGAGAAGACTAATTTTTTTTTAGCAAAAGGCAGCTAGATGACTCAGTGGCTAGAACCTTGGGACTTAGTGTCAGGGACCTAGTGTCAATCTTAGGTACTTGCTAGTTATTGAAATTCAACCTGCCTCTGTTTCTTCTTCCCTAAAATCAGGATAATGCTAGTATCTCAGATTATTGTGGTGATAAAATAAGACATACTTAAGGTATTTTGCAAAATTTAAAAACTATTTACATATTATAATTATGATGATGATGATGATGATAAAAAAAATCCTTCCCTAAAAATGAAATGGCGGAGAGGAAAGATGAAATTGTGTGGAAAAAAAGTACAGAAGTGAGAGAATTCTTGAAGTGTTCAGATGATTCTTTGTAGATCTATTTGGTTGAGATGTGTTGGGGGGGGAGTAATAAGAGATAAAACTGGATGGGTAGGGTGATGCTAGATTACAGAGGACTTTGAATGCCAGGGAAAGCATTTTAATCTTTAGCTAGGATACCAAAGATATCACTAGAAAGATTTTGAACTGATGCTTGACATGCTTATAAAGATGATTGCAATAGGAGCAGGTATGGTGGATTGGAGCTGAAAGAAAGTGGAGGCAGGAGGTTAGGAAGCTATAGCAATTGTGCTGGTGGGTGGTGATGAGGGCTTGAACTAGAGAAACATCAGGGGGAAGAAACGGGAGTCCAAATGCGAGAGATGTTACAAAGGTGGAATGGACTGAACTTGGTTACTGATTGGAGTGAGAGAGAAGGGAAAGGGAATGATTAAATATAACCCCAAGGTCAGGAACATTGGAGTCAGGGTGAACAACTGTGCTGCAGACAGAGAAAATAAATAAAAAGGAAAAAGGATTGGTAGAAAGATAATAACCTTGGTTTTGAACCAAGTAACATAAATTTAGAGCCAAATGGGACCTTCAAGATCATGAAGTCCCACTCTCATTTTACAGATGAGACAATTGAATCAGAAAAATGAAGGAAATTTCTTGAGGCTATACAGGTAATTAAAAAACAACAGCAATAACAAAAAAGTAGGGATTTAAACCCAAGGTTCCAAATTCTGCATCACACAACTCTGCCTCTCTCACAAATAATATTTCAAACAAACATTCTGTTTTAAAATATCATCTCCATGTCTGAATATAACTTTTCCCCTGTCTCTATCTCCAAACAAATGAAATCACTCAGTATGTTTAATGATATGATCTACTGGAAACAATATTTATTTTAGTAAAAGGCAGCTAGATGACTCAGTGGCTAGAGCCTTGGACTTAATGTCAGGAACCTAATGTCAATCTTAGATACTTGCTAGTTATGGAAATTTTTACCTGCCTCTAGTTCTTCTTCCCTAAAAGCAGGATAGTAATAGTATTTCCTCAGATTATTGTGATGATAAAAACACATACTTAAGGCATTTTGCAAAATTTAAAAATTTTACATATTATAATTACTATGATGATGATGATGATGATGATGATGATGATATAGTTGTTTGGAGGATACCCAATAAAATAATCCCTCCCTGAGATGGAATAAATTTATGTCCAAAGAAGAACTGGAACTCTTAATTGAACACCAGATAGAAAATTTTGACTATATTAAGTTAAAAAGTTTCTATACAAACAAAATTAATGCAGACAAGATTAGGAGGGAAGCAATAAATTGGGAAATCATCTTTACATTTAATGGTTCTTATAAAGAACTTCATTTCTAAAATTTATAGAGAATTGTCTCATATTTATAAGAATTCTAGCCACTCTCCAGTCGATAAATGGTCAAAGGATATGAACAGGCAATTTTCAGATGATGAAATTAAAACCATTTCCAGTCATATGAAAAGGTGCTCCAATCACTACTGATAAGAGAAATGCAAATTAGGACAACTCTGAGATACAATTACACACCTGTCAGATTGGCTAAAATGACAGGAAAAGATAGTGACAGGTGTTGGAGGGGATGTTGGAAAACTGGGACACTGATACATTGTTGGTGGAACTGTGAACAGATCCAACCATTCTGGAAAGCAATTTGGAGCTAGGCTCAAAAAGTTATCAAACTGTGCATACCCTTTGACCCAGCAGTGTTTCTATGGGCTTATATCCCAAAGAGATCTTGAAGGAAAGGGCCCCACATGTGCAAGAATGTTTGTGGCAGCCCTTTTTGTAGTGGCTAGAAACTGGAAACTGAATGGATGCCCATAAATTGGAGAGTGGCTGAATAAATTGTGGTATATGTGGTGATGCTGCCAGAAACTTGAAGAAATTACCTTATTTTGTACATGTATAACCTATATCATATTGTTTGATATCTTGGGGAAGGGGGGGAGAAGAGAGAAAGAAATTTGGAGTTTAAAATCTTACAGAAATGAATGTTGAGAACTATCTTTGCATGTGATTGAAAAAAAACACTATTCAGTAAAAAAAAGAAATTACCTCATAATATATAATATTTACATTCAAATATAAATCAAGAATAAAGTATTTATCAAACAGAGAAAGCCAGTAAAATATATTTTGTGATACTAGATCATAACAATCAGGGTCATATAGCTTCAAGGATTTCCAGGATAAGATAAAGGAACTATATATCACTATTCAAAAAAGAGTGGTTTATGAGAAAACACTTCATTTTTTTCTCAGCCTATAAAAATTGTGTCTTCTGCTATCATCTACTGTGGGCTAGTACATAAACTCTATACTATGAGGTAAAGGAAGGCTGGAGTGTAGCATACTGGAGAGAAATGAGACATGGCCAACATTTAAGGATATCCTCCTTAAGTGGAATTTCTGGGAAAATTGATCAAATCAGAGGGAGAGGTCAGAAGAGCTGAGGGCACTTCGAATGTGTAAATTCTTGGGCACAAAATGCATAACAAAGAAGAGATTTACATTCTAAATTGTGCAAACTAGCAATAGATATTTTGACTCCCAAGAAGGGTCTCATTTGTGGGAATGGTATAGTGGAGAAAAAAGCAAAATCCTAGGTCAAACTGAATTTAGAAATATCTATAGCTGTAGAAACATATAGTAAAAGTCAATTGTTCAAATGAATTTTTGACATGGTCAAATTTGGAATTGCCACTTAAGATACAAATTGTAGCCCATCGATATCTTACCATCACAAGAGATTTTTGTCCATGTTATGTTTTTAAGTTCATCACAGGGAATCTATTCAATATGCTGGAATCATTTTTCAGCAGAAGACTCAAGCTGTTCAACTGTTATTTTTCACCCTGACCATATAATCAATCCATCTTTTCCTCTTATCACAGAATTCCATGATGACTTTTTTACTCCTATTTTTCATTATTTTTCATTGATTATATGTTGCATTGTATGTACATAGCCACACAAGTGCAATTCTATTGCCCTCTCAGTCATATTCAATTCTAATTCTTCACATTTAAATGTAAGTATAGGCATAGATGGAAGCAGCTAGGTGGCTCAGTGAAACTGGAATCAAGAAGACATGAGTTCAAATCTGCCTCAGACATTTACCAGTTGTGTGACTCCAGGCAAGTCACTTACCCCTGTTTGCCTCAATTTCCTCATCTGTAAAATAAGCCAGATAAGTAAATGGCAAACTACTCTAGTATCTTTGCTAAGAAAACTTATAAAGATTTGTACACGATTGAAAATAACTCAATAACAAAGTAGATACAAGTATAGATATTGGTTCAGATATCAATATATATAGACCTAGTTATAACAATAGACAGATATAAATGCAGGTATAGTCAGATGTCAATATAAGTATAGATAAGCTATAGATATATTCAGATATGGATAGATAGATGATATAAATATAGACAGACATAAATATAGAACAGACATTGACACATACATACAAACACACACACATACACACATATCTTTTTAAGACTATAAATTATAGAGGAGTTTCTTAAATGGATTGATAGGGAGAGTTTCCTTAAAGTATGACAGTGAATTTTCCTTATCTGTAATATGAAGGAGTTTGATGAGATGATCTATAAAATCTCTTTCAGCTCTAAATTTATTATTGCCAGTGCTTAGCACAGTGCCTGGCACAGAGTAGGCATTTTTAAAGTACTCATTTATTTGAATGAATGAATCAACCAGTTGGGGAATTAATGGCTTCGTCCTCTTTAATAGTCACTTTTAAAATAGTCATTTTAAAACCAACACTGTAACTAAAAGCACACAAATAAAGAAACCATAGAAAAGGCAGCTAGGTCTCAGAAGCCTTAATAAAGCAGTGTGTGTAAAGTACACAGTATGCTTAGTTATGAATGAGTTTTATAAAAAGGGAACACATTCTTTTTTTTTCTTCTTCAAGATCAACTAACAAGGTTCAGTAGCTTACATAATGAGATTATTCCAATTTAGAGGCCAATTGGAAAAACAGTTACAGATCATTAATGTGCTGTTTCTGTGGGACTCACCAAGCCCCTCCTTGCTTTGGTCATTCAATTCTTCCATACATTACTCCACTAGTTATCCCTATCTTCAGAAGAGAAGGACCTTGCTCCCACTCACCCAAATACTCTCACACACTCTCTCTCTCTCTCTCTTTCTCTCTCTCTCTCTCTCTCTCTCTCTCTCTCTCTCTCTCTCTCTCTCTCTCTCTCTCTCTCTCCCTCCCCCTCCCCACTTTCTCCCTCTCCTCTGTTTCTCACTGTTTCCATCTGTCCTGTATCTGTGTGTGTGTGAGAGACAGAGACAGAGACAGAGAGACACACAGAGAGAGAGAGAGTCTCCAGCAATTGTTTGATTGGCTACCTGAACTCTCAAGAAGAAATTTCAGAAAAAAAAAAAAAAACTACTTTCCCTTAATTGTTAAATAAGCATCTTTATACGGAGCAAGACTGTTAGCTATTTCCTGAACTCAATACATCATTTCCTTCTTCCATGTATACGGACAAACTATTCCCAGTACCTGCAATGGTCTAGATCTTTCAGAAACTTTCTTGTTTCTTTCTTTCTTTTTTGCATTCACGATTCACTTCAAATATTACTTAATCGACGAAGCTTTCTCTGAGTTCTAAAACTGAAGGCAGCCAACCCTTCCTCATATGCATTTTAAAATTTAATTGTATTTTTTAATGTGAACTTAACAACCAAAAACAAACTCAAACATTTTAATATATAATGAACTAAAACCAGAATTGAATGTGAAACTGGGAACATCTGTTATACACTGTGAGTATCTAGTTTTTTAAATGTATATTAAGTTTAACTCATCTGAATTTCTTTGTTTTTTTTTCTATTTTAAATGCTTTATTTATCTTTCTTTAAAAAAAATCTTTGTCACTATCCACTAACTCTTACTCGATTCCCCCAATAGAAGCCCTCTTTATAAGAAATAGGAACAGCCAAGCAAAACACATCAACACATTAGACCGGTCTAAACATGTGCCTCCTTTTATACTTCTCTATCAAGAGACAGAAGGCATGTGCCATCAGTTTTCAGAAGTCATGAGTTCTAAAGTCATTCCATTATTTTCCTTTACATTATTGTAGTCATTGTGTAAAATAGGTCTTCTGGTTTGCTTTGTTCATTCTGCATCAATCAACTTATACAAGTCTCCCCCAGCTTCCCTGAACTCATCATAGTTGTCATTTCATATGATGCAATCATATTCCATAACATTAAAATTCTCCAATTAGTTCAGGCATTCCCCAGTCAAGAGGGATTTACTCTGATTCTAGTTCTTTGCTGCAACAAAAAGCGTTGTTGCAAATATTTTTGTTTATGAGTCCTTTCCTCTCTGATGATCTCTTAGGGTATATGAGTAGTAGTGATATCACTTTTTCAAGTGGGACACTGTTCCAAATTGTATATCAGTTCCACAAAAAGTACAGCAATATCCCTTTTATGCCACAGCACTGTCCAACAATTATGATCTTAGGAAATGGTAGGATTCACAGCTGATGGGTGCCCTCCTCTCCTTGGCCAGTTTCACTCCCTACTTTGCATTAAACTTACCTATTATAATACAAGCTGCTTTATGGCAGGGGGTATATCATATTTTATATTTAGAACTCTGTTGTCTAACTTAGCCCTTTATACCTAAAAGATCTTATTGAATACTGGTCAAATTAAATTGCTCTGAACTATTAGGGTCTATAAAATAGGAACAATAATACTTGTACTGCTAAAGATATATAGCACCTGAAAGGATTAAATTAGAGAGTATGGCAGCTTTTTTGTAGTGATAAAGGCTAAAGAAATATTTACTATTATGAAAAGGCAAATCCTCCTGGAAGAGCTGACATCTGAAGGCTTTATCAAGAATTGGTCTTGTCAGACTAATCTCATTTCCTTTTTTCGCCATTTTTTTGAGAGACCTACTAGTTTGTGAGAATAGGGGAATGCTGTAACTACAGCTTACCTAGATTTTTATCAAGACATTTAACAAAAACTCTTTTAGTATTCTAGCAGAAAAGATAGACAAATGCTTCTACGGATAGCTGGTTGAATGGCCAAAGTAAAAGCTCAGTATCAGGTTGGAAGGAATTTTCTAATAGAGAACTCAAGCAAGCTCTTCCTAGGGCCCTGTAATATTTAATTTTTTTATCTGTGATTTGGATAAAGGCTCAATGAAGGGTTTGTCAGATTTGCAAATGATGCAGAGATAGGAGGGATATATTAACATACTAGATGCTAAGAGTCAGGATTCAATAATATCTTTATTAGCTAAAACAGCAGGCCAAATAAAATGACAGGAAATATCAGTGAGATAAATGTAAACTCCCTTGGGTTAAAAAAAATCAACATCATTTTATAAAATGGTCGATGGGGATCAGAGAAGGGATGTAGTAAGACAGCAGTCTATCTATGTTATGACAGGAAAGAAAGCTATGAAAGGGAAAGTATATCACACAGGAGGAAAGAGTTTACTATATTCTTTTTCTGGTCAGATCACAACTGAAGCATTTTGTTTAGCTGAGTGTGACATTTTAAGATAGATATTGATCAAAAAATAGTTGATCTAGAACCAGAAGGAAGTCAACTAGACAATCCACTCATTTTACAGATGGAAAAACTGAGGGCCATGCAGTTTATATGCCTTTCCCAAGGTCAAGTATTCAAAATGGGATTTGAGCCCATATTCTCTGAATATGGAACACGGCTCTTTTTTATCATGCTGTACTGCTTTCCTGATAAGCTTGAAATTTATCAGAGGGAGACAACAAGGATGGTGCAAGTTCTTTTATATTGGTTGTGTGAGGGTTGGTCCAAGGAACCAGTGATGTTTAGCCTGGGGAAGGTTATTGTGTGTGTGTGTGTGTGTGTGTGTGTGTGTGTGTGTGTGAGTGTGTGTAGAAGAGGGGAAAGAAAGAGATAGGGTGGGTAGAGAAAGGGAGGGGGAGAGAGAACAGGACAAGACAGGAGAAAAGAAGAAAGGAGAGGGCAGGAGAGGAGAGGGAGAGAAAGGAGAAAGAGACAGAGAGAGACAGAGAGAGGGGAGATACAGAGAGACAGAGACAAAGGGAGACAGAGGGGTGTAAAGAGAAAGAGGGGAGAGAGAGGAGAGAGACAGAAGGGAGAGTCAGACAGACAGAGAGAAAAAGAAAGAAAGGAAGGAAGGAAGGAAGGAAGGAAGGAAGGAAGGAAGGAAGGAAGGAAGGAAGGAAGGAAGGAAGGAAGGAAGGAAGGAAG
>JAJPUD010000038.1:13836-89714 GCA_023553655.1 Myrmecobius fasciatus | reverse complement strand
TATCTATCTATCTATCTATCTATCTATCTATCTATCTATCTATCTATCTATCTATCATCCATCCATGTTATCTGTCTATCTATCCATTTATCTTATCTATCTATCTATTATCTATCATCTATCCATCCATCTATCTTATCGGTCTGTCTGTCTGTCTGTCTGTCTATTTATCTATCTTTATCATCTATCCACCCATTTACCTATCCATCTATCTATTGATCTATCCATTTATCATCAAATGAAGGATTAATTTCTTAATGATGTCTATGTTTCCTTCTATTTTCAAGCCTATGATTCTATATAAAGCCTGCTACCTATGCTTTTGTATGGTGAGACAGTATCTAGGGGTGATTCCCCTGTGTTGCTACTACTAGTGAGTCCAGATTCATCATTTAAATTTAGACCCATGCCCAGCTGTTGCTTAGACCTGTTCCATTTCACAGAAGGAAACTACTACAGTGAGAAGTCAGGTAAAATCTAGATTCCCAAACTCCAGGATAAGTGTAAAAATGAGGAATAGTCCATGAATTCACTAGCCCGTAAAAATGCACTGATTCATCTGCTATAATCAGAACGTGTGGAAGGACATTTTTCTGCTCTCTGTCCCTTACCAGATTCTATTTTTGAATAGTTTGGTTTCAGTTATTTAGCTAATGAAGACATTTACTCAAAGTAAAGGAGATACAACTTCCTGGGCTATCTTGATGGTATGGGAATGAATGAATGATATTTGCAGTAGCAGCAATTACTTGCTTTTGTCCAGGAAAAGAACTGAGTAAATTCTTCACCTATTTCACCTTTTTTATGCCTCATCAAGCCCCTGATGAAGCCTTGTCATCCTGTTTGCCTTCATGCTGTAGGCAACAGGATAGCACTGGACATGAACTAAAGGGCATGAGATGATCTATCTCACACTACTGAATATAAACCTAGACAGGTCTGCCCCAACATTCTGAATGCATATCCATATCATGTTCATTTCTATCCCTACTCTGACTCCTGCCAACCCCCAACCTGGAGGGCCCTTTCTTTCCCCCGGTTATCCAAAACAACTCCTCTGTGCCCACTCAGCTCAAACTCCACACAATCTTCCCTAATTGCTTTAGCCCATTTCAGAACCTGTAGTCACCATGCAATTATTGTGATATCATCTGCCTTTTGACTTGGTTTTCTTTCTTAAATTATTGCTGTTGATGCTGTCTGTTCTGTTTCTGCTGATCTTGTTTTGCATCATTTCATGTTGGTCTTTCCATAGTAAATGCTTGTTTAATTGAGTTCAATTTCCTGAGTCTCTTGTGAAAGAAAATGAAGGAAGAATTGAAGGGATGGAAATTGAAGAAAAACAACAAGCTTAGAGAAACAGTATGATATAGTTGAAAGAGCATTGAAATAGAAGTTGGGCGATTGGGATTCAGTTTTCTCTCTCTCTGTTTCTCTCTCTCTCTCTCTCTCTCTCTCTCTCTCTCTCTCTCTCTCTCTTTGTCTCTTGCTTGCTGTTATCTGTGTGATATCTGACAAGTCATTTATCTTCTCCAGACCTCAGTTTCCTCATTTGCAAAATGATAGAGGTTAGATTAAATGATACTAAAGATTTTTTTTCGGTTCTAAGTCTAGGACCCTATGATAATTTCCAGCTCTAAGTTTTATTATCTGAATTGTATTTTCCAAAATTTTCTTCCCCCCACAATGTTGGGTGCAATGCTAAGCAAGTAAAAGGAAATTTAAAAAAAAATCAGAGTGATTTAAAATCATCCTCTGGACATTTATCTCCAGCTGTTTTCTCATCCAAATGGACTTTGGAAGATGTAACCTAGGGAAGGGAAAAGGAGGAGGAATAGAGAGAAACAGTATTTTGGAAGAAAACAGGTTGCTTTATATATTGTGGACCTGTTCTGCACATCTGGCATCATCTGGCAGAATTTTAGCAAAATTCTAAGTCTGGTTATTTTCTCTTGAATCTGTAGACATTGTGAGCAGAACACTGGAACTACAGGCATAGGAAAGCCCTCCCTTTCTTATTCCTGCATAGGAAATGAACTTTTCCACTTCTATACTAATTCAGACCAGAAAATATAATAGAAATTTCTAAAAGTAGATTAATGTTAACACCTTACCTCACCCATAATCTCAGATCCACTGATTTTTCATTATTATCTCTGCCCTCAATGAAATATCTGAGATCACATTTTTTTAATATTCCCTATGTGTATATTTTGAGGGTAATAGCTATGGGATTTTAATCTGCAGGGCCTCCACCATGGTCCCAAACAATGCTTCTGCAAGGTTGGTCTGTAGGACAGCAACTCTGGAAAGTCATCAGCTGCTCTCAATCCCTCTGGTCATTTCAGGAGAGACCACTAAAATCCTTGTTAGAAATAAGTGGTCCGAGCATTCTACCTTCTCTAAAGAGTCATTTGGGGGCTTATCCATCAGAGCCATGGATGCAGTAGGGCAGCTGTAGAGCTCAAAGATTATACACTGTGGTATTTGCAGTGCTATTTGAATGATTTAATCAGTGCTCAGTTATTTTAAAAGTGAGACCAGTTAACCTCTGGCTTCAGTCTCTGCTTCTCCTTCCCTCCCTGTCCCAGACTTTTCTATGAGTCTGAAGCATTATGAAAAGAGCCTCTCATGTCCCATTCAATTCTGGGCAAATTCTGGGTCCTGCCACAGCTGAGTCTCAGAAGGGCTCTTAAGGAGCCAGAGTGGAGTCCATGACAATGTGACAGCGATGTATTCATGCCAAGATAATAATTGCATTAATGATATTCACAAAGATCTCTATTAAATATGAATGTGGATGAAACTTGGAATGTCAAAGGGTTCTTCTGGAATTAAGCCATCTCATAACGTGCCTAGAGCCATAACAGGTGGAAAGAGATCCTAGAATACAATAATAGCTACAGAGGGCCAGGAGGGCTTGACTAGTTCCTGTCTGCCTGATGTCAGGCTGTTTCTCATTCAGTTAATTAATCACAAATATTTAGACAGCATGGCCATTGTTCTGGACCTGTCCAGGGTGCTAGTGGAAACTCAAAGAAAGAGTATTGTCCCTGACCTTTAGGAATTAGTTAAGGGTTTGCAAACAGTTGAGTTGTTCAGTCTTTTTTTTTTCATTTGTTTCCTACTCTTTGTGACTCTATTTGGGACTTTCTTTGCAAAGATACTAGAATGGTTTGCCATTTCCATCTTCAAACCACTTTACAGATAAGGGAAATAAATAGAGTAAAGTAACTTGTCACACAGCTAATAAGTGCCTGAGGCCACATTTGAACTCAGATCTTCTTGAGTCCAGTCCCAACTCTCCATCCCCTATACCATCTAGCTGTAACTCCTGCACAGTAGGTGTCCAATATTGAACAAATGACTCAGTGAATGACAGTCTCATGATTCCATAGCATTTCTGTAACTACAACACCCTAGAAATTGCTTTATATTTCCTTTGTTCATGCTGAAGTAATTAGGTATTATAGCTGATAAGATACTGTTCTTGGAGGCAGGAAAATGTGAATTCAATTTCTGCTATAGACACTTATTAGCTCTGTGAACCTGAATAAGCTCTCTCAGTCTTAGTTTACTCACATGTAAAATGGGATAATAGTAACACCTAATTTACAAGATTATGATGAGAATTAAAACCAAGTGTGATTATATATGTAAAATGCTTTACAAAACTCTCAGCCCTATAAAAATTCATTATATTTGTTTTTCTCTGTATTAAACCAAACCACCACAGTCACTCCCAAGAGAAAGTAAGGTCCTTGATTCCCTTCACTTTTCCTTTCTTCCTCATATTTATGAAATTGTAGACCTAGTCCAAAAAACAATAATAACAAAGCTACAGGAGGCACCGCTGTATAATCTTTACCTTAGATCTAGAAAGCTCCTCACTGTAGCCAGAACAGAGAAGAGCAGCCCAGCTGAAACCTGCAATTCTTCCTGATGTAATGGAAAGAGGAACGCAAATTCCAGAAATCAAGACTTTTTACAAGATGGTAAAGTCAAGAAGCTGCTAGAGCTCTCCTAGATTTCCTTGAAAACCACATGAAACCAAACTTCTGAACAGTCTGACACAATGAAAACACTCAGATAGACTGAAAAAACTTCGAGAAAGGTCAGTCTCACTGGAGTGAAAAGGGTGTTCAGCCCACATCAGACAGACTCTGGGAAAGCCTGTTAGAGGGTCTTAATCACAGCAATCAGTAACTAAGGCCCTCAGTCCTGGACCAGTGGAGGAGCAAATCAGTAGGACAGCCCCCAGTACCTACTCAGAAGGAAAACTCTGGAAAATCAAGCTGTTTCCTAGAAAGAGCAGCCAAGCTATTTCCTACAAACACAAAGGGCCCCTGCGCAAAAAGCCAAGGCTCAGAATTGCAAAGAAAGCTTGGGATGTGCCATCTTTGTCCCAGGAGCAGAAATATCCCTTAAAAGTAAAAAAGAGGAAATACAAAAGAAAAGGAAAGAAAATGTATAAGAAACAAAAAAGAACCTTGACCATATAAAACTACTATAGTGTCAGAGCAGACCAAAACAGAAACTCAGATGAGGACAAAATGCCCATAGAAGAAATTTCAATGAGTAAGGGGCTTCTTGGAAATGCTCATAAAAGAATTCAAAGGGCAAATAAGAGAGGTAGAAAAAAAGTGAGAAAAGGAATGAGAGGTATACATGAGTGAGTCAATGGTTTGGAAAAGGAAGGAAAAAATTCTCTGAAGAAAACAATGACTTAAACAATAGAATAAACCAAATGAAAAAAGAGTTACAAGAGATAACTAAAGAAAATCACACATTAAAAACTAGAATAGAGCAAATGGAAGCTAATGACTTTGTGAGAGAGCAAGAGTCACTTAAACTAAAAAGAATGAAAAATGGAATAAAATGTGAGATACCTCATTGGTAAAACAGCTGACCTGGAAAATAGATCCAGAAGAGACAATTTAAAAATTATTGAACTACCTGAATGACATGACCAAAAAAAAGAGCCTGGATAGCATTCTACAAGAGGTCATTAAGAAAAACTGCCTCAATAATCTTGAAACAGAGGGGGAAATATTCATTAAAAGAATCCATTGATCACCTCTGGAAAGAGATTCCATAAGAAAAACAGAAGGAACATTGTTGCAAAACTCCAAAACCAGAATCTTAAGAAAAAATATTGCAATATATTGGATTTGACATATATTTTTATCATGTTTAACATATATTGTATTACTTGTCATCCAGGGGAGGGGTAGAAGGAAGGGAAGGAAATTGGAATAAAAGGTTTTGCAGGGCTCAATGTTGAAAAATTATCCATGCATGTGTTTTGAAAATAAAAAGCTCTAATAAAAAAGAGAAAAAAACACTGCAAGCTACTAGACAAAAAAAAATCAAATATCAAGGAGCAACAGTTAGGATTACCCAAAATCTGCCAGCTTCTACAATTAAGGATTCTAGGGTATGGAATGCTATATTCTAGAATGCAAAGGACTTGAGATTACAACCAAAAATTAACTACCCAGAGAGATTTGACATCATCTTTCAGAGGAGGAGATGGAGCTTTGATGAAATAAAAGACTTTTAATCATTTCTATTGAAAAAAAAAACAGAACTAACTGAACAGAAAATTTAATCTACAAACATAGGGTTCAAGAGAACCATAAAAAGATGAACAGAGGAATATATATATATATATATATATATATATATATATATATATGTATATATATATATATTTAAAGGTTAAACTGTTTGCATTATTAGATGAGAAAATGATATCTGTAACTCTTGCAAACTGTATCTGTCATTAGTACAGACAGAGGAGGGCATTACATGGATTGAGAGTGTGGTTGTAAATGGATTCTGATGAGATGACTTCAAAGAAAAAATATTAAGGGGTGGTAAAATGTATGTATTGAAAAAAGAGAGAAGGGGAGGTATAATGGGACAATTAGTTCACATGAAAAGGTACAAAAAACCTATTACAATTGAGAGAAAGAAGGGAAGGAGGATGAGCATTGTCTGAAGTTCGATTTCATTAGTTTTGGCTTTAAGAAGTAATAATTTAATCATTTATATGGGTATAGAAGTTTATTTAATCCTATAAAGAAGTAGAAGGGAAAGAGAAAAAGAAAAAGGAGAAACAGGATAGAAGGGAGGGCAGAGATACTAAGGAAAAAGATAAGAGAAGGGGGGAAGAGATAATAGAAGATAAGATAGTGGATGAAGTGGGTTAAAAACACTACTAAAGGAAGGGGGAGAGGTGATAAGAGATAAGGTAGTGGGTAGAGTTGGTAAAAAAAAAAACACTAGAAAGAAAAGGGGAGAGGTAATAGGAGATAAGGTAGTAGGTGGGATGGGTAAAAAACACTACTAAGGACAGGGTGGAAAGAGAAAACAAAAGTACATATAGGGGAGAAAATAGGATGCATGGAAATACAGAGGGATAATCATAACCATTAATGTGAATGGGATGAACTCTCCCATAAAATGGAAGCAAATAGAGTGGATTAAAAAACAGAATCCTACAATATGTTGTTTACAAGAAACACACTTGACACAAAGAGACACATACAGAGTAAAAGTAAAAGACTAAAACAGAATTTATTATGCTTCAGCTGAATTAAAAAAAAAAAGCAGGGGTGGCAATTCTGATTTCAGATAAAGCAAAAGTAAAAATAAATTTTATTAAAAGAAATAAGGAGGGAAAGCACATCTTGATAAAGGGTATCATAAATAACAAAGCAGTAACAATACTAAATATGTATGCACCAAGTAATAGAGCAGGCAAATTCCTAGAGGAGATTTTAAACCAGGTAACTGTTCTTATGGGGGATCTCAACCTTCCCCTCTCAGAATCTAGCAAATCTAACCACAAAATAAACAAGAAAGAAACTAGAGAGGTTAATAGGATCCTAGAAAACCTAGATATGATAGACCTCTTGAGAAAATTGAATAGGGACAGCACCTTTTTCTGCAGTATATGGCACCTACACAAAAATTAATCATGTATTAGGACATAAAATCATTACAATCAAATACAAAAATACAGAAGTAGTAAATGTTTCCTTTTGGGACTACAATGCAATAAAAATTATATTCAGTAAAGGGCCAGAAAAGATAGACTAAAAACTAATTGGAAAATTAAATAATCTAATTCTAAAGAACAATTTGGTCAAACAACAAATCACTGAAACAATCCATAATTTCATCCAAGAAAATGACAATAATGAGACAACATACCAAAACCTATGGGATGCAAGCCAAAGTAGTTGTTACAGGAAATTTTATGCCTCTAAATAGCTACATAAATAAAATAGAGAAAGAGGAGATGAATGACTTAGGCATGCAATGAAAAAATTTAGAAAAAGAACAAATTAAAATCCCCCAATTATATAGCAAATTAGAAATTGTGAAACTCAAAGGAGAGATTAATAAAATAGAAACTAAAAGAAAAACTATTGAACAAAGTTGGTTTTATGAAAAGCCTAACAAAACTGATAAACCTTTGGTTAGGTTAATAAGAAAAAGGAAAGAAAAAAACAATCATCAGAATCAAAAATGAAAGGGGAGAACTTGTGACTAATGACAAAGAAATTAGTGAAATAATTAGGAAATATTTTGCCCAGCTCTATGGCAGCAAGTCTAACCAAAATGGATTCATCATTCATATTTACAAAAAATATAACCTGCCTAGGTTAACAGAAGGGGAAATAAAGTACTTAAATAATCGCTTTTTAGAAAAAGAAATTGAATAAGTCATCAATGAACTCCATAAGAAAAAATCTCCAGGGCCAGTTGGATTCATAAATGAATTCTACCAAACATTTAAAGAACAATTAATTCCAATACCATATAAATTATTTGGAAAAATAGGTAAAGAAGTAGTCCTGCTAAATTCCTTCTAGACAACAAATATGGCACTGATACTTAAACCAGGAAGCACCAAAACAAAAAGAAAAGAAAATTACAGACCAATCTCCCTAAAGAATATTGATGCAAAAATTTTAAATAAAATATTAGCAAAGAATTTATATCAGGAATGAGGGCTGGTTCAATATCAGGAAAATTATTACCATAATCAACCATATCAATAATAAAACCGAAATCATATGATAATTTTGAGATGCAGAAAAAGCTTTTGACAAAATACAGCCCATTATTAAAACACTAGAGAGCATAGGGATAAAGGGAGCTTTCCTTAAATTTATAAGCAGTATCTATCTAAAACCTACAGTAAGCATTGTTTGTAATGGAGAGAGGTTAGATACATTCCCAATAAGAGATGTCCATTATCACCACTATTATTCAACATTGTACTAGAAATGTTGGCTTTAGAAGTAAGAAAAGAAAAAGAAATTCAAGTAATTAGAATTGGCAATGAAGAAATAAAACTATCACTCTTTGCAGATGATATGATATTATACTCAGAGAATCCTAGACAATCATCCAAAAACCTACTGGAAACAATTCACAGCTTTAGCAAAGTTGCAGGATACAAAATAAATTCATACAAATCATCAGTATTTCTATATATTATTGACAAAATTTATCAGCAAGAGATAGAAAGAGAAATTCCATTTAAAATATTTGGAGATCTACCTGCCAAGACAAACCTAAGAATTATATGAATACAATTACAAAATACTTCTCACATAAATAAAATCAGATCCAAACAACTGAAAAATATAAATTGTTCATGACTTGTCCAGGCTAATGTAATAAAAATAACAATTCTGCCTAAATTGGTTCATATTTGTTCACTTGTTTAGTGCCATACCAAATTGCCAAAATATTATTTTATAGAACTAATAAAATAATAATAAAAGGTCAAAAATAGTATGGACATTCATGAAAAAAATACAAAGGATTGTGGCTTAGCAGCACCAACCCTAAAGCTATGTTAGAAAGCAGCAGTACCAAAACCATTTGGTACTGGCCAAGAAATAGAGTGGAGAATCAATGGAATAGTTTAAGATACATACAACATAATAAGTAAGGCCTATAGGAATCTAGTATTTGATAAACCCTCCAAATTCAGCTTCTGGAATAAAAACTCAGTATTTGACAAAAATTGCAGGGAAAACTGGAAAATAATATGTCAGAAACTCAGCATAGATTTACATTTCACAACCCATACCAAAAAGATCAAAATGGATACATGGTTTCAGCATAAAGGATGATACCATAAACAAATTAGTAGAACAAGGGATAATTTACCTATCAGATCTTTGGAGAAGGCAGGAATTTATGACCAAAGAAGAGCTAGAGAACATTATGAAAGGCAAAATGGACAACTTTGATTACATTAAATTAAAAAGGTTTTGCACAAACAAAACCAACAGAAACAAGATTAAAAGGGAAGTACAAAGCTGGGAAAAAATCTTTACCAGCTAGTATTTCTGATAAAGGTCTCATTTTTAAAAGATATAAGGAACTGTGTCCAATTTATAAGAATACAAGTCATTCCCCAATTGATAAATGGTCAAAGGATATGAACAGATAATTTTCAGATTACAAAATTAAAGCCATTTACAGGTATATGAAAAAATGCTCTAAATCACTATTGATTAAAGAAATGCAAATTAAAACAACTTTGAGGTACCATGTCATACCTCTCAGATTGGCTAAAATGACAGGAAAAGATAACGATGAATGTTGGAGGGGACGTGGAAAAACTGGGACACTAGTATACTGTTGGTGTAGTTGTAAAATGATCCAACTATTCTGGAGAGCAATATGGAACTATGCTCAAAGAAGTATAAAACTGGGCATACTCTTTGATCCAGCAGTGTCCCTTTCTGGGCCTGTGACCCAAACAGATTATGAAAAGGGAAAAGGACCCATACGTGCAAAAATGTTTGTACCAGCACTTTTTAGGGTAGCAAAGAATTGGAGAGAGGTTGAACAAACTTGTTGTATGTGAAGGTAATGGAATATTATTGTTTTATAAAAAAAATTGATGAATGAACTGATTATAGGAAGGCCTAGAAAGATTTACATGAACTGATGCTTTGCAAAACAAGCAGAACCAGGAATATTTTATACACAATAATGGCAAGATTGTGCCATGATCAATTATGAAAGGCTTGGTTCTTCTCAATAGTTCAGTGAGCCAAAGGAATCTCTTTTTTATTAATACTTTTTATTTGCAAATCATATTTATGGGTAATTCTTCAACATTAACCCTTACAAAGCTTTCTGTTACAAATTTTCCCCCCTACTCCCCACCCCTCCCCTAGATGGCAGGATATCCAATACATGTTAATTATGTTAAAATACTTAAGAAATCGAATATATGTATACTTATTTCCACACATCATTTTTTGTGCAGGAGAAATCATATCTACAAGAAAGAATAGTCAGATAAAGGAAATACAATATAAGCAAACATCAATAGAGAGCATGAAAATGATATATTGTGGTCCACATTTCACATCTCTCTCTCTGGGTGTATATGGCTTTCTTCACTGAACAATTGGAACTGGTTTGAAGCATTTCATTATTGAAGAGAGTCATGTCCATCAGAACTGATCATCATATAGTATTGTTGTTGCTGTGAAAAAAGATCTCCTGGTTATGCTCACTTCACTCAGCATCAGTTCATGCAAGTCTCTCCAGGCCTCTCTGAAATCATCCTGCTGGTCGTTTCTCACAGAACAATAATATTCCATAACATTCATATACCATAATTTATTCAGCCATTCTCCAATTGATGGGCAATCATTCAGTTTCCAGTTTCTAGCCACTACAAAAAGAGCTGCCACAAACATTCTTGCACATGTGGGGCCCTTTCCTTCCTTTAAGATCTCTTTGGGATATAAGCCCAATAGAAACACTGCTGGGTCAAAGGGTATGCACAGTTTGATAACTTTTTGAGCATAGCTCCAAAATGCTCTCCAGAATGGTTGGATCTGTTCACAATTCCACCAACAATGCATCAGTGTCCCAGCCTTCCCACATCCCCTCCAACATTCGTCATTACCTTTTCCTGTCATTTTAGCCAATCTGACAGGTGTGTAATGGTACCTCAGAGTTGTCTTAATTTGCATTTCTCTGATCAATAGTGATTTGGAGCAACTTTTCATACGACTATAAATACTTTTAATTTCATCATCTGAAAATTGTCTGTTCATATCCTTTGACCATTTATCAATTGAAGAATGAGCCAAAGGAATCTCAACAGACTTTGGACAGAAAATATCTTCTGCCACAAACAAAAAGAGCTAAAAAGACTGAATGTAAATTAACACATGTTGTGTTCACTTCTTTTTTTGTTTTATTTTTATTTTTCCCATGGTTTTTTCCATTTGTTCTGATTTTTCTCTTGCGACATAACTCATACAACAATATGTATTAAAAATAAACTAAAAAAGAAAAGAAAACACAAAAGCCTGCTGCAAACATTTTTACACATGTAGGTTCTTTTCCCCTTTTATGATATCTTTGACATACAGGCCAAGTAGACACACTGCTGGATTAAAGAGTATGCACAGTTTGATAGCCTTTGAGTATAGTTCCATATTGCTCTTCAGAATGGTTGGATCAGTTCACAACTCCACCAACAATGTGTTAATGTCTCAGCCTCCAACATTCATCATTATCTTTTCCTGTGATCTTAGTCAATCTGAGATGTATGTAGTGGTACTTCAGAGTTGTTTTAGTTTGCATTTCTTTGATCAATAATGATTTAGAGCATTTTTTCATATGACTAGATATGGTTTTAATTTCTTCATCTGAAAATTTTCTGTTCATATCCTTTGACCATTTATCAATTGGAGAATAGCTTATACTCTTATAAATTTGAGTCAAATCTCTATATATTTTAGGAATGAGACCTTTATCAGAATCCTTGGATGTAAAACTTTTTGTCCAGTTTTCTGCTTCCCTTCTAATCTTATCTGCATTGGTTTTGTTTCTACAAAACCTTTTAAAATTAATATAATAAAAATTATACATTTTATATTCAATAATATACTCTAGTTCTTCTTTGGCTACAAATTCCATCCTTCTCCACAGATCTGAGATGTAGATTATCCTTTGATTTTCCAATTTGGGTACAGTATCATTCTTTATATCTAAATCATGAATCCATTTTGACCTTATTTTGGTACAACCTATTAGGTGTTGGTCAATGCCTAGTTTCTGCTGAACTATTTTCCCAGCAATTTTTGTCAAATAGTGAGTTCTTATACCAGAAACTGGAACTGTGTCTTCTTTATTGCACATCAACTCTCTGCTGTTTCCTACACACACACACACACACACACACACACACACACACACACACACACACTTAAATCATAAAAGCCCCACTTGCTCTATCTTCTTTGCCTACAACAATCTATTTGTGATTCCTTGATTCCCTAATTTTGTACCTCATTACTCTAGTGAAGGGCAAATATGAGAGCTGATTTTGAGTCTTAATTTTTTAATTCCCAACCTCTTCCCAGGCTCTCAACTTGGACTTTCCCACTTAAATGAAGAAACATAGATTATTACTTTCTTGGAGTCACTTTTCTAGGTAGTTGAAATGGAACTGTAGTGGCAAGTATTATATAATTCCTATCCCTGCTTACTCCATTGTAGAATTAGGATAACATATCTCTTCATCATTTCTGCAGGCTATTCCTGCTAGTGATGCCACAGAAATATCTGCTTCTGGTTCCAATTCAAGTCAATATAAGCTCCTTCATGACAACCTGCAGGCAGCAGTTAACTAGCCAATGAACTTTCCTGCTCCACACAACTTCCTTCAGTGTAAACTGCAGGCAGAAGCTGAATAGCCAGTTAAGTTAGCCCAATACAATCAGTGGGATTCCACCCACCATCCTCCCCATTATCAGTCTGACAGCATGACTAAACCTAATCATCTTCTATCTAAGTCTGCCAGATGGAAATGATTTCTCAGGCTGGCTGCTGCTGAATTCTGAAGGCATTTCTAATTTCCTTTTATTACTTAGTTCTATTTTTTTCCTTTTGTACACTTTTTATCCCTTGCTCTTCCTGGAAAGAAACAAGAGGTTTTTAGGCCATTCAACAGTTGAATTCAACAAACACTTATTAAATGTCTATTGTAGAAAGGAGGATGTTACAGTGGAAATAGCTCTAAAGCAGGAGTGAGAAGATCTTGACTTAGATCCTACCTTGGACACTTGGGGATAATACTTCACCTTCTTGGACCTCAGTTTCCTCTTCTGTGAAATGAGAGGCTTGGAGTTAGATGGACTCTGAATGAATGAAAAAGCACTTATTAACCTCTTCTTATATGTTAAGTGCCCAGGATACAAGTACAAAGACTAAAGACACTCTTTGTCTCCAATAAACTTAAATTCTCATATACTCCATATAATGGAATGGAGGCCAGAGAAGGATTGTTTTAATTTGGATGGTTACCAAGAGATGAATGGAGCCATACTACAGTGAGCAGACCTACTCTTTCTAGGAACAATTGGAGTTAATTTAATTATGACCTCAGAACTGGAAAGTAGAAGAGAACAGAAACTGAATAGCTGACGAAGAAACTGGCTAGAGCCAGATCTAGATGGAGTAGGTGACTGAAGCAAACACTGATCAGGGACTCAGGGCAGGAATTTCTAGGTATGAAAATATGAAGTTCTTCAGGAATTGATTTCTAGTTTGAGCGGCCTCTTGGCTTGGAAGGTTAGGAAGAGTCTGAGGTCCCTTCCTGTTCTAGAATCTCTGACATATTTCATTAGGCATTGGGAAGAAACAAAATCAAGACAGCATACAATCTCTCCCCATTTGGCTCATTTTTCCTAGAAGTTTTTAGGTCAAGAGGAAATGGGCCAACTAAGTGCAGAAATGTTAGATGATATTTAACCACAGATCTTTTCTGACTGAAGAAATGGTAGTTTATTCTCCTTGAAGGTTTTCAGGCAAAGATTAGATGACATTTTTTTAGTTCTTTATTTTTGGTTATTTCATATTAATTGGCATATATTTTGCATTTACTTTCAATATGAATTTTAACAGATTCCATTATATCTGATTCTTCCTGACCTCATTTAGGGTTTTCTTGGCAAAGATACTTGAATGTTTGGCAATTTCATTTTCCAGAACATTTACAATGAGGAAAATTAGGCAAACAGGGCTAAGTGACTTGTCCAGGGTCACACAGCTGAGATCATATTTGAACTCATAAAGTTCAGTCTTTTTGCCTTCAGGCTCAGCATTCTATCCCCTGTGCCATCTAGGGGTATATAGGGTGTTCAGAGAGGACTAGCATCTCTGGTATGAGGATTTACTAAATCATTTTCAGAGCTTTTTATCCACCTTTGGTGACCACCTTTACCTATGGCTCTCTAACTTATGGCTCCAAGAATCTGTAGCATGGGAAGTGCCATACTCCAATAAAACCACCACAGCAGATGATCTCAACTAGGTTAAGGGTAACTAACAGGCCTCAGACTCAAAGGGGAATTAGAGAGATGTCTACCTCAAGCATGTAAAGACTTGCTTTATTGGAATGGATGAACGAGAACAATTTGTTCCAATAGCTATGAACGTGACTGAAACAGGCGCTATGGAGCCCTTAGAATTTGGGTAGACATAGAAAAAAGTAAAGGTCATACCAGCCCATCATTTTCACTTTTGTCCTGCCATTAAACTTTGATGACTTTGGAAGAGAGAAGCTGATGACTTTGTGGAACTCTGCATTTCTTACATGACTCTACACATCACTCCATTGCATCATTGGTTCTCTTCAAAAATAAAGAATAAACACTACCATCACCAACACTTTATATATGTGTGTGTATATGTATGTGTGTATAAGCATATATACACACATCATTAGAATATATGTACCTTGAAAGACGAAGATATTTTTTTGCTCTTTGTATCATTAGTTGGCCATGATTCCTAACATTTCTGCTTTAAGTTTCTTGATGGATCATCTTTCTCTCTCCCTACATCTCCATCCTCCTGAGTTCTCTCCATCTAGCCTAATAATGATATGTAGGATGATAGAATCTTAGAGAAAGAAGAAGTCTTAGAGATTGAGAACAAAAATGATGCAAGTCCTATGTTTGAATCTCTAGTTAGCTGTGTGACTGTAGTCCAATATGTCTCATTTTTCCTTATATGTACCCTCATCCAAAAGAGTCAAAATGTGCTTACTAAGTGTCACTTACATGCAAAGTATTTGTGCTTTGTTCCGGAATAAAAAAAAAAAGACCAAGAAAAATAAAAATGGTTCCTTCCCTCAAGATTATATTCTATCTGGGAGGAGAGAAGTAAATATGAGATCTACTCTGTCTTCTGCTTAGTTTTCATGTAACTTCTGGCAATTCACTTCATCTGTATATGTGACCTATCACTGCTACAGAAGCATCCAGCATTCTTTCCTTTAAAAAAAAAACAACCTACCATGGTGCTTTGAACTGGATGGGGATATGAATTTGTTTTACACAAGTCATAACAGTCAAAAGAGCTTTCAAAAAATTGGGGTCATTTAAGTTTCTGACCATTTCAAGAGAACCTCCTCAATAAGAATCCTTGTCGTTAACATCTTTAGTTTTTGTCTTGTTATAAACACACCACAGAGAACATACATCATTTCTTTTTTTGTAGTTGTTTAATATTCCATGGATATCAGCTCAATGCCCAGGCTGCCCATCTGTTGCTATCCCTCAATTTACTGCACAACCAACCCATTTTCTTTTCTCTTCCCCCATCCCCCTGATGATATCCCTTAAGCCACTTGTTGTGTGTGAGTTATTCCTGGCAATATTCAACAGCTGACTGAGCCCGCTGACTTTTCAGTCACCTATAATTTTGGTTCTTCCCAAATCATGGTACTATAAGACATTGATGTCGATTTAAAAAAAAAAGATTTCTTCTCTATATGATGGAACAGCTTGGTATCATTCAAAACCCTCTGCAATTTCCTAAATTCAATCGAGCCCACTCACTTCCTCTTGTTCAAGTCTGAGTCCCATCCATTGTCCTTTGGCAGAGTCTGTCCCAGATAGATGTAATGATGAACTCACTCAATAGGCTGCCCAGCCAATTGCATATCATGGGCAATAACTATTCTTTGTTCATTTCCTTTTCCCTGAATGGGTTGTTAGGTCAATATCTTTCTTTTCTTTAACACAGAATCACAGAATTGGAAGGGACCTCAGCAGCCATTTAGTCTAACCCATATCTGAAAGCTATCCTTGCTATAATACATCAGATAAATGGTCTTTGAAGGCCTACACAGAAAGGAAAAAGCAATACCTCCTGAGGACACAATATCTTTTCTTGGAGCCTTTTGTTTTTACATAACAACAATTTTGAGGAAAGATAATTCCACTTCCCCTTCAGATTAATCCTCTCTCCAACTACTTTGTGAGAAATAAAAATAATTAAGCAGAAACAAAAAATTTCTGCTTAATGAAGTGAAGTGATTATATTGCAAACACACACACAAATACATATACATATATATGTTATATATATATAATATATATGTGTGTGGGGGTATATATATGTGTGTGTGTGTGTATGTATGTATGTGTACATATATATATATATATATAAAAGACCAAATGGCAAATATATATATATATAAATATGTAAATATATATATGTAAATATATATATATATATATTTGCCATTTGGTCTTAGTAGTACCTTATTTCTCTACTATGATAAGGAAGATCATAAGGTGACACTTCAAGAGCTGCCTACCAAGCCTAATCTCATTTTACAAATGAGGAAATTAAATGGCTTTCTCAGGATCACTATCTAGAAAGTATCTGAGGAATGTTTTCCTGCCTCCATGTCCAGTGCTCTAGCCACTACTCCATACTGCCTCTCAATATTATTTCTGGGATCTTCACAGAAATCAGCTTCCTTTTAATGAACTTTCCATTGATATTGTTGTAATTACCAAGTATAATCTTTTAATTCTATATCAGGTCATACAAATCCTCTCATCTTTCTCTGAAGTTTTGTATTTTTCATTTCTTACTGCATAATATTCAATTATATTCATATATTTCCATTTTCCCATTTAACACAGTTTCATTTAAAACAGGAGCATTTATACCATCTGTTGGCAATCCTTTTTCTTCCTTTTTTTGGACTCCACACATTTTTACTGACTACTGTACACTGAGCCCATAGTATGAACTCAATAAATGTTCATAAAAATCAAAGGACTTAGAACTGAAATAATTTTAGGTATCCCCCCCTTTCCTGAGTACTCTGACTCCTCTTAATGGTATATGATTGTTTCATAATCCATCTAGCAATAAACCTTCCTTTGAGAAATTTATCCTATTTTATTGTAACCCATGGATTAAGGAAGCTTCAGGTTGGGCAAGCCAGAATAGCACTTAGTTGCTGAATGCCTGAAGGCTTCACTGAGACCACCAGAGGGCAGCAGCAACCTGGTTGGACGTTGTAAGCTAACTGCATTGATGGATGTTGTGTTGGAAATAAGAAATGTTGAATTCACTGCTACAAGCTATGCAGTAGATGCTGAATATAAAAAATGGGGTGCAAAGGGCTAAAAGAGCTGGATTATCAAAATGAAGGGCCCAAAATGAAGGGTCATAAGCCTGGAGCTGAAGGATTGTATAGACTGAGTGGATGGACAGCAATGGAGGGAGGAATGAGTTGAGACCAAGAATCCTAAGTAGATCAGACTTGAGGATAGACCAGAGCTATCATCCAGGGAGCATTTGTGGAGGAGAATTGAATGCCAGAAGGACTTCAAAAGGGGTTGTCTGACCTTGACCAATTTCTCTGGATCTCAGTTTTTCAATTAGTCTCTTTCATTCCTTCCATCTCTGCATCTGTGCTCCTTTGATCAAAGGAGGGCAGCCTGGTGGCCATTTTTCTCATGATAAAATCCACAATTTCAGTTAGAAAGAACTTAGAGATCATTTGATCCAAATCACATCTGAATAACAATTCTAAATAGCAATAATAACCCTGAGAAGAGGTCTTTCATCTTCTACTTGCAGATTTCTCATGAAGGATAAAGACGGGATGGATTTAGGATGCAGAATGAGGCACACGTTGTTATGCATGGACAACATTTTTTTTTTCAATGGAGTGGGGTGGAAAGGAAATGAGTGCTTATAAATTGGAAATAAAAGATATTTTTTAAAAATAAATAAAATATATATATTTTTAATTTTTAAATTTTTTAAACTAAAAAATGAGTATAGCAGCCCCTGAGGAAGATTGTTTTAACCATCAGCTAGGTAGTGCAGTGGATGTACTTGTACTGGAGTCAGGATCACCTGCATTCAAATCTGGGCTCAGATACTTATTAACAAATCACTTCACACTATTTGCCTCAGTTTCCTTTTTATTGAAGTTTTTAATGTTCAAAACATATGCAAAGATATTTTGGATTTAACATATTTCTCTCATGCTTAATATATATATATGCATATATATATATTGAATCTAGGGGAGGAGGTGGGAAAAGGGGGAAAGGACTGGAACACAAGGTTTTGCAAGGGCTAACGTTGCAGAATTATCTATGCATATATTTTGAAAAATAGAAAGCTTTAGTAAACAAAATATGCAAGGATAATTTTTCAACATTGACCCATGAAAAACCTTATATTCTAATTTTCCCCTCCCTTCCCTCATCCCCTGCCCTAGATGGAATGTAATCCAATATATAAACACGGTAAAAATATATGTTAAATCCAATATAGGCATACATATTTGTACAATTATCTTGCTGCACAAGAAAAATCAGATCAGAAAGTTAAAAAATATATTTTTTAAAAAGTTAAGAAAATAAAATGCAAGCAAACAACAAAAAGAATGAAAATTCTATGTTGCGATCCATACTCAGTTTCCACAGTCCTTTCTCTGGGTTCAGCCAGCTCTAATAACCACAAGATCATTGGAACTGGCCTGGATCATCTCATTGTTGGAAAGAACCACCCATCAGAATTGATCATCATATAATCTGCCTCAGTGTCTTTATCTGTAAAATGAGTTGGAGAAGGAAATTGCAAACCACTCCACTGTCTGCCAAAAAAAAAAATCAAATGGGTTCATGAAGAGTTAGACAAGCTATCAGAGCATTTGTGTAAATATCAAAATTTACAAAATTTTAAAATAAATAAAATAATTTTTAATTTTTTTAAATTAAAAAAATGACTCTACAATTCATCAGTTCTTCTAGGTTTTGCCCTCAAAGACCAACAAGAACCAGTTTAATCCTCCTTGATCTTGAGAATCCCTCAAATGTTTGTAGGTCACTCTCAGGTCCCATTATTAGTTGTCAATATTCTCTGGACAAATCACAGACATGTCCTTTCTAATAATCCGACAAGATTAGTGGCCATTACATCAGGTGTTTGACATTCCTTTCAAGTACCACTCTACCATTTGACTTCCTAGCAACTTCCTAGTAACAAGAATGGCAAGGAGAGACACTGGAGTATTAGGGTATATTTGAATACAGATCAAAGGAAGGAAATGAAATGGATTATGGGTCTACTGTGTATGAGGTATGGTGCTAAGCAACTTACAAATACCTCATTTGATGCTTGCAACAACCTAAGGAAGGAGGTGCTATATCCCCATTTTACTGTTGAGGAAACTGAGACAGATGGAGATCAAGTCCAGGGTCATATAATTATTAAGTGCCTGAGGTCACATTTGAATTTGACTCCAAGCCAAGCATATTACTAGTTGCCTCTAAGGAAAAGCTAGATCTGATTCCTTCCTAATATTTTCTCATTATGCAACCATGAACTAGTCTGTTAATCCCTTTCAAACCCAGTATCCTCATCTCTAAAGTGGTGAGAAAAAATACCTATGGTGAATGAGTGCCTCCCAGGGTTATTGTAATGATTAAATGAGATGCTGAATATAAAAAATAGCAAATGTGAAAGCAATATATCATATTAACCACTGAGTAAGCTTGTCATTTGTCCTAAATTTACCTTTTTTTTTTTTGTCTTGGAGGATGTGGAGAGATGGTAGACTTTGGAAAATTGGGAGGGATGGAAGAATGGCCTCTAATCCTGATCTTATATAAATTGGTGCAAGAAATCAGGGTTTCATAAGACTCCAATCAATCCTGCTCTCAGCCTTTATTCTTCTAGATTGACAGACCAAGTAGGCCTCAGTCAAGTCATAGAACAATGTTCTCCTCTATAGAAGCCTGCCAAGTGAATTAGAAGGAAAGGCAGCATGTGCCAGAGAAATTCAAACAAAACAGAGATTAGGCAGTTTCCTTCCTCAAATCTGATTTGCATAAGTCTTTGTAATATTTAACCAAACATGAAAAAGGATTAGTATTTTCCCAGTTTAGCACCTTCTTCCCCCCAAAATCAGGTCTGAAATTTATCCATTAGGAAGCTTATTTCCTACTTACATCTATTATTATTATTTATTTATTTTCCTTTGCTTATTTCATAGGCAGCTAAAGTTTAGCTTGTTAAATGTAGTTGTCTGCAAAATAAGGGAATTGAGCTTGCAAGGCATTCTAAATCCCCATTCAGCTCTGGGATTTTATGGTTCCATGATCCTATATTTTGGATTTTATTTTATTTTTTTGAAAAGCAGGGGATGCAGTGTTGCTTAGTGGTTGAGAATGCACTCTGTGATGAAATGTATCCCGAACTTGGAGTTACAGGACCTAAAAGAATCCAGGCTTGTTCATCACTTGGTTATTACTCATTTGTTTTAAAATGAAGGATTTGGATTAGAAAACTTCCAAGGTCCTCCCCATCCCTAGATTTAGCTTCTGGATATAGAGCCAGGAAGATCTTGGAGTCAGTTCTCACTTCCAACACTTACTAGCTTTGGGATCTGTGCGAGAGACTCTATATTTTTTAAGTCATTAAGTCATAGGTGGGCCACAATCTGCATAGATGAAGAGATTTTTCCATGGTAATAAAATCACTGGTCTTTGCTGTGTTGAATTAGCTTAAAAACAGTATGGAGCAGAGCAGGGCTTGTGTTTTTATTATATGAAGCCAGCCTAACCCAAGAGGTTCATTGCCCAGATGATGGACACCTGGTGATATCTTCTTGTTGTTTGGGGGGAGCTAATCAAGTAGAGGATCTACTAGCAATTTGAAAAGGAGGGAGAGCAGTGTTGCCATTTGATCAATGGAGGAAGGACTATAGCAGACCAAATTATACTAGCAAATAGCTGGTGGGCTTATAGTCAGGAAGACCTGAGTTCATATTCAGTCTGAAAAACTTACTAGCTGTGTGACTGTGGGCAAGTCATTTACCTAGTCTCAGTTTCTTCATCTATAAATATGGTGATAAAAATAGAATCTAACATTTATTAGTTGTGTGACTATGGACCTGGTCTTAGTTTCTTCATCTATAAATATAATGATAATAATAGTACCTAATACTTACTAGCTGTGTGACTATAGGCAGACCACTTACCTAGTCTCAGTTTATTCCTCTATAAATATGGTGATAATAATACTACCTACCTCCAAGGTTTGTGATGAGGATTGAATGGGATAATATATATATGTGTATATGTATGTATATATATACATGTATATGCATATATATTATAAAGAATTTGAAAACAAAACATATATGTTTATATCTGATATATATACATGTATACATAGCCTATATATAAATAATATTTCTTTTTAGAGATATAGTTATTGATTTTCAGCCCTATGTGACTCTTCATGATCCTATTTAGGAGTTTCTTAGCAAAGATACTGGAGTGGTTTACCATTTTCTTCTCCAGTTCATTTTACAAATGAGGAAACTGAGGCAAAAAGGGTTAAGTGACTTATCCAGGGTCACAGGGCTAGTAAGTAGCTGAGGCCAGATTTGAATTCAAAAAGATGAATTGTCTTGACTCCGTGCTCAGCACTTGATCCACTGTATCATTTAGCTACCTAAGATAGAGATATCTATATCTATACAGATATAAATTTGAGCTATTATTAGAAATTCTTGAAGTAACTGAAAGGAAATACAATGTTCCCTAGGATAGTGAAAACACTCCCATACTAGAATAGCATTTTCTGATGTTACTATCAGTCTCCCTTTTTTTTTTTTCTCAACTGGATTCTGGCATCTCCAGTGGCTTGTAATAATTGTAACTCACATTTTTTATGTCACTTCAAAGTTTATAAAACATTTTCCTTCTGATGAGCTTTGAGATGGGCTATATAAGGATCATTATACCCATTTGATAGAAAAGGAGAATGAGACTCAATGAGGTAAAATGCACTGCTCAGCATGCACATCCAATTAAGTGCTGGAGTATGGACTTCCACCAAGGTCTTCTGGATCTAAGGTCTGTCCTTTCCCTAAACCACACTGCCTCTCTTGTGGCCAGTGGAGAGTTCAAAGATTTCAACTTCCAAGCATCTTTTTTTCAGTGTTTTATAGGCAGTTCTCACCAAGTGATTAGGTTTAATTCCAAAACTACAAAAATGCTAGAAACTGCTTCTTGCTGCTTCAGCCAAATCTCCCACTTTCTCTTGGCTTTCAAGGTTTTAGTGCGGGAAGTTACAAAACAAGAATCATAACTAAGAATCTTAGCCCTTGGGATAAACATGGTAACATATGCTTGGGCAAGATAGTTTTAATTAAAAAAACAAACTTTTTAAGATAAATTCATCTGAGAACAGCGTAAGGGTTAGGTCTTGGGAAGACCTTCTTTACCCCAAGCTTTGCCATCTACCTCCTATACAAGATACATACAACTAGACTTTACTGCTTTGCCTTTTGTCCATAAATTTTACATTCATTCTGAATAGATCTTTGAATGTACATGGTATCTCCCCAATAGAATGTAAGCTCTCTGAGACAGGGATGATTTCATTTGGGCTTTTCTCTTTCATTTGTCTTTGCAGACAACAGACAATAGGTAGAATATTAGGATTAGAATCAGGAAAACATGCTTTCAAATTCTGCCTCACTGATTAGTTTTGTGATTGCAGGTAATTCACTTCTTTTTCAGTCTCATTTTCTTCCCATGTGAAAATGGGATAATAATAACACCTACCTCTGAGGGTTATTGGGAAATGCAACTGAGGTAAAATATGGAAAGTACTTTGTAAACTTCAAAGTACAGCACCCATGCCAGCAATCATAATTATCTCAAGAGCCTAGCTTTGGGCCTGGTACCCAGCAGATGCTTACTAATGTGTTTATTAATTGACGGATAATTTATGTTATTTTTAACATTTTATTTTTGCATTTCAAAATGTAAGTTATTAAAAGCATCTTCAGTCTAATGCAATCCATTTCAATCCAGTCTAATGAGCAATTATTTGGTGCCTATTATATACATTGCACTAAACTAGGCAGTTAATATACAAGAGATTTTTTAAAAGCCTCTATTTCAAGGAATTTACATTCTACTGGAATATAAACTCACTTGGATTAAGGAAATTTGAAGATGAAGTTTGCCCTTTCTTACCATTTTCCTTCCAGTTCAGTCTTCTGAATGCTATAAAGAGTATTTGTCTTAGTGTTTATCTGACCTCTCTCTCTCTGATATTGAAGTGAGTACATTTGGACCCTGGTTTTAGCCTGGAGGAAATAGGTATCCTGCTTTGGAAACTTCTACCCTGGGGACTCCCAAGCTATAAAAAGATAAAATGTCTGGGACAGGAGGGGACAGAAGCAGTCTCTAACCGCTTGGCTTCCAACAACTATCAGATGTTTCCTGGCACATTTATAACTTGCCTACTGGGTGATATGGCAATAGGCCCAGTATGAGAAAGAAGAGCAGGCCCAGAAGTGGGAGATTGGGAGAGAATTGGGGACTGAAACCAGATTCCTATAGACACCTTAATTCAGAGCAGGGGAATTCTTAGGGAAAAGCCTCTACCAGAAAATTATCTGCTCCTTAACTCTGTATTTTAATCTCAGTCAATTTTTCCTCCTTCCATTCAATACTTCCAGATCTTCAGTCCAGGATGCCTAAGGACTGATTCTTTTCAGTATGTGTTTGTAGAATAAAGGCAACAAAGGCTAGTATATACAGCAGCCTCAATATCTAGGGCCTTTCCTTGGAAATTTAGCTCTACCTCTATTTCCCCTAGTCTTTTGGATTTCCTGATTGTTAATGGCTGTATCAACATCATTATTACTTATAATTATCATCATCATTATTGATTTCCTGAGCACTTCAATTTCTCTATCCTTAAGATATGACTTTGGCATAATCATTTACATCTTGGAATTTCACTCTGACTTCAGACACTTTCTGAATCTGGCTTTTTCTTGGCATTCTGGACTGCTGTTTGCTAACTTTATCTTCTTTCTCTTTATTGATCATGAATCTTCCAGTGCTTCACTGAGAGGCGGGGGGGGGGGGATTCCAACATGGATGATTCCTTCTGGATCCTATTCCTCTGCTGCCCCTTGGATTGCACTTCAATGATCACTCAAACTTCTTCCTGGAGAGCTTCACTATATATATATATATACACATATATATACACATACATACATACATATATACACACATACATACATATACACACATACACATATATGTGTATACACATATATACACATGTGTATACACATATATACACATGTGTATACACATATATACACATGTGTATACACATATATATACATGTGTATACACATATATACACATGTGTATATTTATATATAATACAAATTGTTTATTTCCAGACTTTAGTTTCCAGATTCTAGTTGTACTTATATGCTACTCCTTAGTGTATTAGTAGCAGTCATTGTAGGTAATCATCAAAAGGATGAATAAAATGTGCAGCTCTTATTCAACAGTGAAAATGAGGCAATCTCTTCTATCCAGGAGAATTTTTAATGGCCTCTGATAGGAGATTACTGCATGCCCAAATCATTCAAAATCATCTATCAGGTATTTACTATGTGCCAAAAACTGTGCTGGATACTGGAGATACAAAAGCAAAAATGAAGCAATCACCCCACTCTTTTTGCTTTAGGAAGCCCCCAGAGAGCAGCAACATAGCATAGGGATAGGGAAGTTATGCTGCAGTCACAAATACCTAGATGCAAATTAGGCCTCTGACAAAAGTACTAGCTATCTGACCAAAGGTAAGCTACAGCTTCTCAGAGGTCCCAGACAGCCCTCCAAGACCATAAGTTATAAACAAGTTGTGAAATCTTAGCTGGAATATAATAATATGTTCTTTGGCCTTCTTATCTCAAACTTCTCGTTGCTCTCATCCATCTTTCACAAAGTCAATGAAGGGATTTTCCTAAAGCATGGGTCCACACATGCCATGTTCCCTCTGAATAATCTCTCTACTGACTTTACATTACCCCTAGGGTCAAAACAGAAACATCTCTCTTTGGGATTGAAAGCTCTTCACAAGCTAATCTTTTCCTACTTCTTCTTACACTATTTCATTTCAATCCCCCTCTACTACAGACTACATACTAGTCTACTTTCTGTCTCTCATGAGTGATACTTAATTTCCCAAATTTTCTTCCTCCTGGCTGTAACCCCAGCCAAGTAACTCCCTGCTTTGGATTCTGCTTCTGGTTACTTTCTTTCAAGTGCAAGAGATACATTCTACATCAAGATTTCCTGGATCTTTTTCAACTGCTAGTTCACTCTCTCCCCAAATAATTCTTGTCATCAATTAGTATATAATTCTAATCTGTATATTGTCTATTCTATTAAAATTTTAGCTCCTCAAGGGCAGATACTGTTCCTGCTTATCTCTGGATTCCCAGTCTAGTATAACATCTTACACAGAGTAGATAGTTAATAAATTTCTAGGCAGTTAGATGACCTAGTAGTTAGAATGTTGGGCCTAGGGGGTCAGGAATATCTGAGTTCAGAACTCAGCTGTGTGACTTAGTTTCCTCATCTGTAAAATAAGCTGGAGAAGGAAATAGCAAGCCACTCTCGTACTTTTGCCAAGAAAACCCCAAATGGAATGAGAAAGGAACAGACACAACTGAAAATGAGTGAACAATAGCAACCACAACAATCTCAAATTCATCTTGATTTATTGGCTGATGAGAGGTCAAGGTTGCACTAAAGGCAAAAAAATATTGGCTCACTGGTTTCCTGCTCCAGCTACTTGTCCCTAATATCTTACCTAAATGGACTCTATATATTCCTTCTATAGTTGCCTATTGAAGACCACAGATTTTTCTCCTTTTCCCTTGATCTGCTCTTTGAATATAATACATTGACCTTAGGATATTGTCATTGTTTTAAGGGTTTATTCATTTTTACAAGGAATACATCCATGATAAGTTCAAAGGTTCAAAATCTGTTTATTATGATTTGATGTTCCAATAGGCAGGGCTATAAGTCTTACATGTTTTAAACTTTCCTTCTCTATATAACTCTTTAGATACTGAATCAGCCTTGTTCATTGCTAGTTGTTACCATTTATTTATTGACGTGAGTTTTCCTATAATTCTTACTTCCATCTTCTCTTATTCCTGTACTTTACACCCACAAATAGTAACCTTCTCCCAGATGGGACACTAGATACAAAGGATAGCCATCCAGAAGCTAGCAAAAATTAATTCACGTCTGAGTGTGTTGCCTTGCAGTTTCCATATTAAGTACCTCCTTGGCTTTAGTCAGGAGAAGAAGGTCATCTCAGGCCCTTTCTGCCCACAGGGCATGTACCAATCACAGAGCGTAGCCAGGCTGCATTGTAGCAGCTCTCTTATGGTAGGGATGATCCTAGCCAAAATTTCCATAAGAACCTCAATTTGCTGTCTCTGATAAGCTCCATTTCTGAGAGCAAATCAAGTTAACCCCTTTGTGCTCTAGTCTGCAAAACGGAGATGAGTATAATAAGTTCTACTTTCTTCTCTGACTACTCTAAGATTAGAATGGCATAATGAAAAAGACAGTGCTGTGAGTTAGATAAATCTTTAACCTTTTGCTCAGAGAGCTAAAGTTCTAGAGTCACATATACTGAATTTGCTGTGGTGGGGGCAGGATGCTGTTTCTTACAGCAATTATAATGTGTAATACTCATTGAGGGTAGTGAGGAGATGTAGTGGATAGAATGATGAACTTGGGAATCAGAAAGACTCATCTTTCTGAATTCAAATCTAGTTTCAGACTCTGGACATGTCACTTTTCCCTCCTTGCATCAGTTTTCTCATCTGTCAAATAACTGGAAAAAGAAATGGCAAACCACATAGTATTTTTGGAAAAGAAATCCTAAATGGAAACACAAAGACTGGGACAGGACTGAAATAAGTAACATTAATAGCAAAATATTCATTGATACATAGCCTCATTAAAAATCTATCCTGGGAATGTTAAACTTTAATTTCTATCTCTTTAAGAGTTCTTAGGTCCTCAGAAAGTACTTAGACTAATAGATTATGGGATGTGTTGTTTCACCCAAACAAGTATTTATAGAGTCAAAACAATGCCCAATATGGCGGGAGAGGAGGAATTGAGCTTACTAAGAAGTACAGCAATTATTCACTCTGACAGATTTCCACCATTCCTTGGAACCTACACAATCCACATGACTCACAGAAGTACCAGAGAAAGGAAATATTTGAATTGCTCTATATACTGTATCTCCATGCTGTATTTAATCCATCTGCCCCTCTTGTTTTCTTCTCCTAGCAGCTCCTAATCTGCCATATATCTCAGCAGAAGCTCTTGAGTTTCTTGAGTATTCTAGTTTAAGAAGTTCTCTCTTCTCTCTGTTCTTCATGTACCTACATCTGACATGGGTTCTCCTCAATAGAGTGGATGTTTCCCAATAGGGAAGTTTGCTTTCTTCTATATCTCTTTCCTCTTAAAGACAAGTTCTAAGGTGTGTGAACTAGCCATGAATTTCACAAAGATGTCATTGATACATCATTGAAGACTCAGGACAAGTGGAATTTACATTTTATCTAGGGAATTCATACTTTGCCAGACACAACAGTTTAAGTGTGCTTTTCCAACTCATCTTGGGGGAAAGCCTAGATGCACCCACTGCATATGACAGTATGACATAGTAGAAAAAATATTTAACTAGTCATGAATTTGGCATAGGGAGACCTGAGATTGAACCCTGGTTCTTCTTCTTCCTACCTGCATTAACTATGGCCAAGCCAGTTCATCTACCTAAGCCATGATTTTCTCACTGGTAAAGTAAAAGATAGGACTAAATGAATTCTAATAAAACTCTCTCAATTCCCAATCTTATGATATTATGGTACTCTATCACCAGTCTGTTATAATCTAAGACATCCCCCCAGGATGGCTGATAGGAAAGCCAGACTACTGTTTTAGTGTTGATTATGGAAGAAATTTCCATTTCTCAACCAGACTTTTTTTTAATTTTGATCATGTACTGTACTCTTTTTAAATAAAGTATCTCTAATGTGATTTTCAGCCATCCTTTTTCACATCGATAATAGATATACCTAATTAAATATATTCAAGTCCATTTAATTTTTAATTTAGAAGCTGTTCATGATGGAAACAATTTAAACATTCAACTTGTCCCCCACCCCAACCCCCAAACAAATTCCATTAACTATGTGGATATTTTAATGGTACATTTAGCTAATGTTGAATTATAATGGGCCCCTATGGAGGTACCTCTGCCATTTCTGTCAATTCTGTTTTGGAAGATGCAAGCTTTTAAAAATCCCTTCAGTTCATTAGATTCCTACAATGAAGTTATCAAGGTCATCCTTTGCAGTTCATTATTCAGTCAAAGAATATTTCCCCCAATCTTCCCCAGAATGAATATTCTGTCAGATCCAGTGTTCCTACTGAGCTAGGAAGGCTTTGCTTCTCCTGATACACTGCCGTTGTATTAGCTTGGTACCTGTATAACACAATGTGGGTGGGTGGGTGCTAAGAATTCAGAGCTGTGATGTTTTTATTCTTTGTCTCCTCTGGGAAACTGAAGGCATGTGGGGTTCCTGCAGCAAATCTACTAGACCACTAGGAAATGATTTGGTAAATTATAAAACAATAATAATAGGATGAAAAGAATGATATAACATTGTTAATAATAATAATTGCTAGCAGAAATTATTGAAACATTTATTCTCAAAGAACCTAGGCTTATTAACCAGTAAAGATTTTTCAAGGAAACATAAAAATTCTGTACCATAGTCACTGAAGGATTCAAAAATATAGCAACTAATAAATATCTAGAAATTATGATCAAGTAATCAGAATTGTACATCAGAAATTCAATAGTTTTCATATGCTGATAGATGACAAATCTCTGTACTAGAAATTCCAAAATACCCTTGAAAATTCAACTAATGAACTATAATAAAACCAATGTGTTATTATATAATCATAGAATTTGAGAGATAGAAGGGAACTCAGAAGCCAGTTAGTTTAACCCATGCCTCCCAAAGGACTTTGCTGTATTGTTTTTATGAGAAGTGATCATCCAGCTTCTGCTTAATTATGTCAAACAAGGGGAGACTTCAAAGTTGAGGAAGCTATTCTACTTTAGGGCAGCTGTTAGTTTTTCCTGACTTCAACCTTAAATTTATCTCCTTTTAATTTCTGCTCATTGATCCAACTTCTGCCTTCTGGGACCAAACAAAACAAAATGAATCTGTCCTCCACATAATGGCTCTTTGTATATTTGAATGCAACTATTACATCCTACCCCCTTATATTACACCTCATGAGTCTTATCTTCTTTGGGCTTAAACATATTACTTCAACCTCATATAACCTGGGCAAAATAAGGAGAATCTCAGATGGAGTTGGAACCATGTAGGGTCCCTCCAATAACTCCCTTGTTGGAGAGAAACAGGAAAAATTGTTCTATGTCAATCTTTACACCCATTCCACACTTAGCAATATTTAATGGATCCTTTAGGCTTCCTCACCCTATTCTACCTACAGGTAACCCAATATACTTCAAGAATTCCTGGTCTTTGCTATCTCTTTTTTGGCAGCAAAAGTTGTCTCATCCAGTCAGTGTGAGCTCCTTTGAAATATAGATTTTCTTTTCTTTTTTTAAAAAAAAAATTATCTTCATCACAGCACAATTTCTGGTGCATAAATACTTAGGTAGTTTTGAAAAATCACACCAATTAAATTGCATTAATTTAATTTTTTTAATTAATTCATTAAATCACAAAGTCTTTTATCATTTTGGTTACTCTCCTCTGGATATTCTCCAAATTATCAATTTCCTTTTTAAACTAAGGTAGCCAGAAATGAACCCAAGACTTGAGATATGATTTGAATAGGGCAGAGTACTGAGGGACTATCAAATCCTTATTCTTAACAGCTATATTTCTCAACCTAGCCCAGTTAGATGGTGACTATTTTGATCACCACAACATACTGCTGATTTATCAATCCACTAAATCCCTGATTTCCCCCCCCCCAAACTACTGTCTACTCATACTCCCAGCACATACTTATATAGCTGATTTTCTGACCCTATATGGAAAACTTCACAATTATCTTCATTGGATCCCTTAGATTTAACCCAATCCTCTAGCCTTTCATCTCGGAAAAAAGCTAATGCTCATGATCACACACACATACACACTCCACACACATTTAAGAACACTGTTGTTGTCATGATACAGTGGTTAGAGCACTGGGTTTAGGCTCAGGAAGACTCATCATCTTGAATTCAAATTTCATCTCAGATACTCGATATGTGACTTTGGGAAAGTCACTTTGTTCTGTTTGTCTGAATTTAGTCATCTGTAAAATGACCTAGAGAAAGAAATGGCAAAGAACTCCAGTATTTTTGCAATGAAAACCCCAAATAGAATCATGAAGAGGTGATTATAACTTAAACAACTGAAGAACAATCCTACCAAAATACTCACAACCACCAAACTATGAAGAACTAAAAACTCTCAAAACATGGAGACCTACAGGAAGACATCCATACCATTCTCATTGTCTTCTCTGCTAACAAAGCTGTTTCATTAAGCATTCAATGAGAGCACAGAAAGAACAATAAAATATTGACATATCCTAGGACTATTTCTCTGTGAATTCCATTGAATATAAAATAAGAACAGGAAATTAATGATGGTGATAAAATAAAATAACAACCACATAAGAATAGAATGCTAGTTTTAGAATCAAGAAGGCAGGGCTTCAAATCATACCTTTGACATATTC
Organism: Myrmecobius fasciatus; assembly: GCA_023553655.1. Classification (NCBI taxonomy): domain Eukaryota; kingdom Metazoa; phylum Chordata; class Mammalia; order Dasyuromorphia; family Myrmecobiidae; genus Myrmecobius; species Myrmecobius fasciatus. The sequence continues at coordinate 58,659 of JAJPUD010000038.1, read as the reverse complement.
TCCCTGAATGACTATGGATAAGTCATTAAACTTTTTACTACCCAAGACAGACATCTAAGTCTGTCATAGAGGAATAACTTATCTATAACACCAATGGAAAGAATTTCCACACTGGGAACTTCCTATATGTTTCAAAGAATCCCAGATCTAACATTGAAAGAGATGTCAGTGGCCAACTACTACACTGGTATGAAACTCAAATAGAAATGGTGGCCATTAAACCACACATAAGGATCCCTGTAGACCACATGTTGACTTAGAAAACCATATACATGTGTATATATTATATATGTGTGTATACTATATATGTGTATATATACATATATATACTATATACCATATATAACCATATATATGTGTGCATGTGTGTATACCATATATGTGTGTGGGTACTATATGTGTGTGTATGTATATATGTGTGTATATATATACTATATACCATATATAACCATATGTGTGTATATACCATATATGTGTGTATACTATATACCATATATGACCATACATATGTATATATAATATATATAAACATATATGTAGTATACATACATATATAAATTCACAATACATATACACACATATTTACATGTATATATGTTGCTGTTTGTATATATATATATGTACATGTATGTATAGCATATATATTACATATTGCATTTTAATCAGTTCTGGTTCATATTTGAGACTGATATGGGCTACATGTAGCCCCATGGATACATGTTTGGCATCTCTGATTTAGTATATTCATTTGATTTTTTCACATGGGAAACTGAGACAGAGACTTTAAGTGATTTGCCCATGGTCACACAGATTATGAACAACAGAAACCATCTTCAAACTCAGATCCTGCAACTCCATTTCCAATTCTGCTTCATATTAAAAAGAAATCATTCCATAGAAGGGGAAGATCACGTTCTCCTCCCTTCCAATTTGCCATTTATGGGTTAGGAATAAAGGATGAAGTTGAAAATTGTGTCTGAGAGGGAGGAAAGGGAGAGAGAAAAAAAGGGGGAGTTTTCATAGAGACCATGCTGTCTGCTTTAAGAACTATACTATCTCCCATGTGAAATCACAAGTCAGCACAAAGGAAATAGTTTTGACTCTGCAACTAAAAGGATCTGAGTTCTAATCCTATCTCTGATGCTTATTTCTCCTTTGACTTTGCCAAGTCACTTAATCTTTGTTCCTAAATTTTGTCAATTGTAAAATGTAGGGGTTGGATAAGATATCCTCTGAAATGTCTTTAGGATTGTACCTATAAATCACAAACCTTTGGTTTCACCTTACCAAACAACATCATAATCAACAACAGCACCAGCCACAAGAGCAACAACAAACACACAACAATAACAATCCTATTAAGAACAGGAATATCTATAATACTCTGAAGTTAGCAAAGTGCTTTTCTCACATTGTGACCCTCACAACAATATCACAGGGTAGGTACAACAGGTATTATTTATTATTATTATTATTACAGATGGATAAACTGAGGTAGAGTGATCATGGCAAGATCAGAAAAGCAGATAATGAACCAATTTCCTGCATTTTGCAGTCAGAACTTGGAAGTTTATGATTGAAATGAGTGCTTAGAAAATATCCTTATTCCTAGGATTGGAGTGGGGCTTTTCCTTAAGACATTATCTCGAGAGAATATAAAAGCCAATTCTAGATAATCCCTAATTTGAAAGAGCCAGAGGAAGACCAGTTCTGTTCTAGGTCCATTCTCTTCCTGAATGGAGATCTCAGAGGGACAGTTCTGAACATTGGTGAAAAAATCCAGAGTGCCATTCTTGGAAAATCCAATCTGCTCCTCTCATTTTACAGAGTGGCAGGAGGTGATATTTGACCTACTTAAGAGAACAAACTATTTTAAATCACTTTGCTACCAACATTTGCATACCAGTAGTTAATAGATGAATTACAAATTAGTCACATCTATTCATCAAAGCTGGCCTCCTGAGATCTCTACTTGGCAACTTTGTTTGCTGTTACTTCAGGTTATTCTTGGTACTTGAAAATAATAAAGAGGCATGATTTAAATAATTATTTTATAATTCAGGGACTCAGGAGACCTAGCTTCTGCTTCCTATGTGACTGCATTGCTAGCAACTTTGAGCAAATCAAATCACCTCTTTGGTACTCAGTTTCCCCATCTCTTAAAGGAAAGGTCTCTTACACTTTTAGGCATCTAAGAGTCTATAATATGTTTGAGTAATTGAATCTGACCTACTTCCTATCCCACACCTGTCAGTCAGTCTAAGGGAGGTATGAAGACGCTATCAATAGCATTGTTGATTCTATAATGGCAGTTTTCTGAAGGCTACACAACTCATAGATAGCTGCTACAACTCATCATGACAGAGTAGCTGGGAAGCACAGACTGGTTCAGTTAGTTACATTGAGATGTTTTGTTTCCCTGGCTAAAGATGTCAATATTTTCAATTTCATAGGATCTATGGGAAGGTATCTTAGCGAAAGGATAGCTTGATAGTACAGTGAATGAAGTACTAAGCCTAGAATTGGGAAGCATTTTTGTTCTTAAGTTCAAATCTGTTCTTAGACACCTAGCTGTGTGATCTGGACAAGTTACTTTAATTTAACTCAGTTTCCTCCCCTATAAAATAAGCTGGAGAAAGAAATGGAAAGTATCTTTGCTAAGAAAATAACAAATGAGGCCAGGAAGAGTTGAATACATTTGAAACCATTAAACAACAACAATCCTAGTGAGAACAGGTTCAACCCCCTTATTTTGTAAGAAAGGCAATTAAGGCCCAGAGAGAAGAGCATGACATCTACTTGAGATTATATAGATTATTTTTTCCTCCCTCTCCATTTGCTTTATATAAATTACAAGTAGAAAACAGAGATGAACATTAAATATTTAAAAAATAGAAAATAGAGATGAAAAGTGTGAGAAAAGAGTGAGAAAAAAGGAGAAGAAAAGAAAAACAAGAGTTGAGAAAGAGAGAGAAACAGACATAAATGAGACATCTAAACAAATACAGTTATGTGAATCTATTTGGCCAACTCCAGACATCACTGACAATCTATACTCTCCCGTTCTGCATCCCTCTCCCTCCTTCTGACATCCCCAAACAGCTCCAGGCCAAATTATCTCTTCTGAGAGGTTTAAATGAAAACAATGGTAGGATTTAGAAATACAATAGGTTTGGAGTATGAAGAACTGGATTCATATTATGACATACTTATAATCTAACCATGGATGAGTACTTTAAAATTTCTTTGTTTCTTGGTCTTTAAAACAGAGCTAATAATATATGGAAAGAGGATTATCACAAGCATCAACTGGGAAACGGTTTATAAAATGCTTCATAAGCTGTAAAGGACTATTTTAATAATAGCTAATATTAATATCTGTCATTTACATAGTGATTTAAGATTTGCAAAACATTTTACAAATATTGCCTCATTTCATCATGAAAAAATTCATAATGATTCTAGGAGGTTGCTGTTTTTATCTCTATATTACAGAAGAGAAAACTAAGGTAGACAGTTTAAATGTCTTTCCAGGGTCTCTTAGTTATTGAATGTCTGAGGAAGAACTTGAATTCATCTCTCCCTAACTTCAAAGTCAGAACTCTATGCACTATGCAACACTATTAGATATTATATTTCATTCATAGTTATTACATAGTCTGTGCTAAACTGTTTGCTGATAGTGTCCAAAAGTGTTCAACCTAGCAGGGGTATTTGCTTTAATAGAATTTTTAAAGTTAGAGCTGGAGAGAACTTAAAATGATAGACTTAGCAGCCAGAAGATTTTGTAGAGATCATTTTGTCTACCTCCCTCAGTAGGAAATAGGAACAAAGAGGTTCATTAACTTGTCCATAGATAGAATAACTCAGAACCAAGACTTGAATCCAGTTCCTCTGGCTCCAAACTGTAACATCACTTTTAGCCTAGATCATTAATGGAGTTGTGCAATTGGAAGAGATACCAGTAGTCATCTTATCCAACTACCGGTAAGAGGGATTCCCTTAATGGGATCCAAAGAATGTTCATCCATTTTGTATTTGAAGGACTCTATGAGAGAAAAACTCCAACTCATGAATCAATCTATTCTAATTTTAGCTAGCTCCAATTATGAAGATTTTTTTCCTTATCTCAAGCCTAAATTTGCCTCTTTGTAAGTTATACCCATTGGACACATTTCTGTGCTTTGGGATCAAGCAAAAATCATGTTTTTTGTTTGTTTCCCTTTTCCCTAGATCCATCCATTCAAGCTACTGAATATACCTAGGTCTTTGTGCTCCCAAATTCCACCCTCATCCCCCATCCCTATCCTTGACAAGTTGGTAGTGTGAGAGAAAATAAATCTCTTCTTAATTTTGGCTTTAAAAAGCCTAATTATTGTCACTCTGTATGCAAATTATTTGTCTATTTACAAATTTTTATTGAGGCATCCCTGGTGAGAAAATATAATCTCCCCAGGAATCACTGAAGTAAATCATCAGAGATCACCTGGAAACAAGAGGATATGTAATGTGAGGCAGTAAAAATGTGATTGGAGTCAGGATATATTGTTCATTGCTGTTGGTCAGCTGGGCTGAGGGCTAGAGATGCCCCTTCCATTGAAAATAGGAACTTAATTGGAGTATTGATGTGGCACACTTGGCAAAATTGAAGAAAAGAGATAGAAGTATGGATTCACCATTAAAAAATGGTGGTGTGGGGCAGCTAGATGGCACAGTGGATAGAGCACTGGCCTTGAAGTCAGGAGGACTTGAGTTCAAATATGACCTCAGACACTTAATACTTTCTAGCTGTGTGATCCTGGGCAAGTCACTTAACCCCAATTACCTCAGCAAAAAAAAAAAAAGAAAGAAAGAAAGAAAGAAAGAAAATGGTGGTGATATTTAGGTAAGCAAAAGAATAATAGTGTTCAATGTCACAAAGAAATGAATTTATAAAAGTAGAATTCCAAGTATTGTGCTAGGTAGTAGAAGGAAATGTGGAATGGTAAAAAAAAAAAAAAAAGAAAACATAGTAGGAAAGGACCTAGATTAGAATCTTGGATCTTACATTTAATATATGTGTGATCTTGGATAAATCATTTAATTTTCTGGGTCTCAATTTTTTAAATTATAAAATGAAAGGGCTGTATTAGACAATTTATAAGTTCCCTGAAAACTAAAATCTATGATCCTATGATGATTGATGTGAACTTGCTAGTTATAATTTCCCTGGGTCTCACTTTTTGCACTTGTAAAATAGAGAAACTAGGTGAACCCTAGGTTTCCTTCTTTTTCTAAATCCAGATAACAAAAGAGACAATTTTGAGCTAGCAATGCCTTCTGAGACTCTCACAAATTATTCCACATTGACAGCCACCTACACACCAGTTGTGTGTGTATTGTCTGTCTTTCTATATGTATGTAATGGCTGCAAGGAAGCTAGACTTGTCAGTGGAATAGAGAACTCCCATATTATATGTCCTGAAAATGTCCCTGTATTTCACTCTGGATTTCTCATTAGCTTCGACGTGTCTCAGTTTTTCTATAAAATGCTTTCAATACCTGGTGGCAAAACAAAAGTAGGTCATGTCCTCTGATCCCTACCTTCTTACTGACTTCACCAATACTTCTATTATAAGTTAGCTATGCAATTTAACTTGTCTGTTTAATAATGATCCATTTCTTAGAATACATCCCCAGCTTACTGGCCTGTCCAGTATTCAAGATGAAGAGATCTTGGAATCTAAATTGTTCCTCAGTTTATGAGTATGAACAACATTGACTCATGTCAATCACATTAAGCAGTCCTGCCTATGGAATAGTTAGTTGTCTGTTTCTACCTTAAACACACAATCTTAAGACTTGAAGGGACCTTAGAATGCTTTCATTTCAATCATGCACCCTGAGCAAGACTGTCATCGGTAGAAGCCCTGACAGGTAGTAATCCAGCCTCTACTTGCCTGCTTTTAGTAACAGGAGGCTGTCAGACTACTCATTTAGGACATTTACAGATGTTACAGTTTTCCCACAAAAAAAAATTAGACAAAGTTTCCCTCTTCTGAGTTCCTACTTAGGGGATTGACAAAGGTTTCATGCTAGAATTTTCCTACCTTGGGACTTACCATCCCTAGCTCCTTCTCACCCACCCTTTTGGTATTTTTAATAATGTCACTCTTTCTTTTCCACATGTGATTAGTTTCTGCTCTTGTGATACCCCAAAGGGATCCTTTACCATTTTTTTGGCTCAGGGGGTGAATCACAGCTCAGTTCTCCTTTGGCTCCTATGGGTTCTTCACTTTCTACTAAATATTGTGACTACAGTCATATTTCTTTGCAACTTATTTCTCTCCTGGTGGCATTGTACTTACACACATATCAAAGATATCTCCCTTAAACTAAATGTTCCACATTTATACCAGAATCGAAATCATTTTGGTCCCTTTCTGGAATACCAAGAACTTAATCAGGATTTCATATGCAACCCAATGAGGAGGGGGATGTAATTTTTACACATATGTGTATGCTAGGGAAACCAATGGGAATATGAGGACAAGAAGATATGACCTGCAAAAAAAATGAACTGGACCCTTATGGAAATGCTCACAAGCTTGTGTCATGGCAGCTGAGAGGAAGGGATAAGTAGTTTTCCATTAGTCTAACAGCATCAGTGAATAAACTAACAAGGTGCTCCCAGTTCTTTTCCTGAATTGAAGAGAAAGTGGATGCAAAAAAGTTTTGGTCAGAGAAACTCAAACTTACTGATGCAATTGAAGAGCTGTCAGTGTTTATGCAGATGTGAGCACTCAGCTCCATTTGCATCCACATCAGACTCCTCCCTGCTGACAGCAGCCTTGTCTCTTGGGGGGGAGGGGGGATACAGAAGTAATTATCCTTTTGAAAGTGCATGGCACACTGACAGAGCTTTGCTCTAAAAAAGAGAAAAGCCCTAGAAGCAGTGTTTGGGGGTTGGGGAAAAGGGAGGGAGGGCTCCTACCATTCTTTTTGTAGTTTAATTTTCTTTTCCCAACTTGTAAGTAGGTACAAATCACTCTTTTAAATCCCTTTTCCTCTCTTTCTCCCCCTAAACGTAGTGATGGGAAGAGGAAAAGAAGATGGGAGATGTCAGAGTAAACGGTGATAAATGAAGAGCTGACCATTCAAATTTCAAATTATTCTGATCTGAAATTATGCCCAAAAATACACTTATAGTCATATAGGGAACCCTAAAATCTATAATACCATTTTCAAAAGAACTGTTATTTTTCCATGGGTGAAAAGTTACTCACAATACAACAACAAAAGTTACAACACAACAATACCCTAATAGTTTGATAGGGTAAAAGTAAAGGGAGAACTTATCTCTCATGATTTATCTCCTACAAAACTCATATTTTTCCCTCTACCTTAGAATCCATAAAAGTAACAGAAATTACAAGAGGACATATTTCCTGAATGATGCTCTGTGATAGATGCCCAAATCATGATTAATTTCAGTCATTATACTGAGTTTGTTGACGTAAGAGACTTACAGAGACAGCTAGAATTATAGTACTGGCTGATGGGACAGAACCAAGGTTAGTTGTAAGGTTGTGGTTTATGGAAGCTAAGATTCAGGAGAACAGAACAAGAAACAGGGTCAGGACCGTGGAGACCTCTAAGGCAGGTGAGTTGAGATATTGAATCAGCACTGGACAGAAACTGACTTGATTGAAGGCTTTCATGGCCCCATTTGAGTCATAATCATTCTACTTCAACTGAATTAAAAGCCAGCTTGAAGTATTAGTCCCTCTCCTCCACCCCATTTTAGGCATTGTCTTTGGCCAAGCAGTGAATTTTTTTTATTAAAGCTTTTTATTTGTATAACATATATATGGGTAGTTCCCCAACATTGATCTTTGCAAAGCTTTCCATTACAAATTTTACCCCCAGTCCCCTCCCCTCCCCTGGATGGCAGGAAGTCCACTACATGTTAATAATGTTGAAATCAAGCAGTGAATTTGATGGTTTATCTAATGATTTAAGGTTAAGTCCTTAATGATGTCAAAGAGATTTCAAAACTTATTTGAAAGTCTTCTCTGAGATCTTTTGAAGGTCTCTAAGAACCTAATATTGTTACAGTTTAGGCATTTGGCCATAGTGGCAAAAGAAGTAGCCTTGGATCTACAAGTCATGGGTCATAGTTCAGCCATTTAGTATGCTTTTAACCTAGATCAAATCATTTTTTACCTCTTAGCCTCAGTTATGTGTAAATTGGTAGAGTTCGGCTAGATATAAATTGCCTTCTACCTCTAAATCTTATGTACATCTTAGTCTCTTTAAAGGGTCCATGAGAACTCCAGGGAAGCAAGCAGAATTCCCACTTCCAAAGTCTTTCGTTATAAAATTACCTAGTTTAATTTCTGTGATCCAATCACAACTGAACATGATTCTCAAGAGCCCCACTGGCTTTCTTTATATTATAACTGCTAAAGATCATCCACTTTCTTTACATCTACTCTAATGACTCCCACTCATAGAGGAGTTTTAGTGACCTACACATTGTTTAATTTTTCAAGACTCAGCATTTTTCTTTAACCTCAAAGTGTTGCAAATACTCAATTTGTTTTTAAAAACTAAAACAGATTCCACTTCAGTTGACCTAGAGACTGGATGGCACTTTGTTTCATTTTTAGAATTTTACAATATTTTCTTGAGATAATTAGAGACCACCTGGGGATGTCATTAATCCAGACTTGGCAATTTCTGGTCTTTGGTCTATAAAAGTAGGCTGGGGAATGATGCTGGACATTATAAACTGCATCTATAGAAATTATATACACATACATACATACAAGCATATATACATGTATGTGCATATACATATATGTGCATATATGTATGTGTGTATATGTATGTGTGTGTTAGGGTGAGGGTCAAAAGCTGGATGTGGAGAACCATTCACCTTAGGCTGAATAGGCAGAAGTGAAAGAGACTAGGAAGAAGGCCAGTTGTTATATTCTACCATTAAGCATCTGTGTGACCATGAATGTCAGTTCATATCAATAGGCTTTTGTTTCCTCATCTGAAAAATGGAATTGATATCTTTCTACCTATTTAATGGAATTATCAGAGAGGCCAAGTGAAAATGTAGGATTATAGGATCTAGAGATATAGCAGAGATTTTATAGGTGTTCTACCACCATTGTCTAAATATCTCATTCTATAGCTAAGAAACTGAGGTCCAAAGTAAAATGATTAGCCTAAAGTAACATGATTAGTTCAGAAGAAGTCTTTACTAAGGTCTAAAATCACATGATTATTAGGAAGATTCAAGAGAAATGCCTATCTCCTGACTCCAAATCCTAAGCCTTTCTATCAGAAATTACTGTCTCCCTGTAAGTATATTTAAAAGTAATTTGAAAAACGTAAAGTAAAAGACACACATGAGGTATCTTTATTGCAGTTATAATTATTAGGGAAAAACAGCCTCACGTCTGCACCAGTTCTTTTCTTCTCAATGACATGCTTCCTTTTTCCCCACCGTCACCTCTATCGTGGAAACTGATTCCATGACAGAAAACAGACTGAAAAGGACCCCCATGCATCTTCTTGATATTATATACTCCATTGCTATATACAAACATTCTGACTATATTAAAAAGTACATGAATGGGAATAACATAGTTCAGCTTGATATAAAGAACATGGTAGAAATGAGAGGTGTCTCATAAATGAACAGGTTACTATCAAAGTTAGTAATATAAATATTCAAAGAGGATAAATAGCCATTTAACAGTAGAAATTTCTATATGGGATTGCTGGTTGAAATAGATAATTTCTATAGCCTCCCCCACTATAAAATTGCATCATGTCACAAATGGTATTTGTTTCCTGCTTTTGTCTTCATTGTCATGTCCATATTGAAATTACATAGAAGACAAATTCCTCTATGAATGGATTGTGATCAGATCCTAGCATCCCTATATTATTTTGTATATCTACCAAGTTTTACGATAAGTACTTTCACATCAGTCACTTCATTTAGTTCTCTCAGCAACCATGTGCTCTAGGTAATGCAGGTATCACAATATCATGGACTCCCAAAATGAGCAAAGATCTCACTGGCCATCCAATCCAACCTGTATCTGAAAAAGCATCCAACCTACTGGGATCATTTGGGAAATCAATTGGGAAATGGTTGAACAAACTCTGGTATATGGATGTAACAAAATATTATTGTGCTATGAAAAATGATGAGCACATGGGCTTCAGAAAAATCTGGAAATACTTCCATGAACTGATGCTGAGTGAAGTGAGCAGAACCAGCAGAACATTGTACACAGTAACAAAAACATTGTGTGATGCTCAACTTTGATAGACTTTGCTCTTCTCAGCAATACAATGATCTAAGACAATTCTAAAAAACTTATGATGGAAAATACTATACATATTCAGAAAAAAAGAATTATGGAATCAATGCAGATTGAAGTATACTTTCCCTTTTTTTCTCTTTCTCATGGTTTTTCCTTTTTGCTCTAATTCTTCTTTCACAGTACAACTACTGTGGAAATATATTTAATATGATTATACATGTATAACCTACACCAAATTTCTTGCTGTCTTGGGGAAGCAGGAGGAGAGGAAGGGAGGGAGAAAAAAAAAGAAATCCAAAGCTTATAAAATTAAATGTTGAAAATTATCTTTACATGTAATTGGAAAAAATACTAATAAATGGGGGAATAAGAATCCCCCCTACAATTTAATCATCTAGCTTTTATCTTCTGATTAGGGCACATCCACCATCTCCCAAGGAAGCTCATTCTGTTTGGTAATATCTCTAATTTTGAGGAAGTTTCTTCCAAATATCTGTGTATCTTTGCAACTCCTGTTTATTGCTATTAGTTCTACCTTCATTATCCCTATTTTACAAATGAAGAACCTAAATGTGAAGGCGGTGAATTGAATAGCTATAGTTGTGCTGAACAGTGACTTGTGATCTGGAATCACACCCATATCCTGAATCTAAGTCTTGTGACATTTCCACTGCCATTCTTCAATCATGAAGACTGACTATCAAGGAGAAGGTATCAGATATTTGTTATTGATAGTTATAGGGAAGTGAAAAGGATTCGCATTCCTTAAATAACACTAATTGATGCTTACATAGGGCTTTAAAAGTTTCAAAACACTTTACATAAATCATCTAATTGGACCTTTATAACAACTCTGGAAAGTCGATTCCATGGGAATTATTCCTGTGTTTTACATATGAATAGAGATGAATATGAATGCACAGAGGTGAATGGGTTATTTATGGTCATAAAGCTAATAAGTATTAGAGGCAGAATTTGAACTCAGGTCTTCCTGACTGCAGACTCATCATTATATCCACTATGCCATGCATCCTTTTAATTATTGCACAAACATGACTTATGTAGGAAAAAGCCCAAGGAGAGCCTATAAAGGGAGATACCTCAAGACCATCTCCCCAGCAGGGTCAGGCTGCAGGAAGAACTCTTCAGTGTTGAGAAGACAGTCTATTTTACCTGTATTACAAATGTTGTGAGGTCCCTAGGAGATTCCACTCCTGTTAATATAAGCTTGATATAGGGCATCCGACATGAAATGGGATGTTATTGCTTTTATAAAGATATAAAGTGGCACTGAAATGATCTACATTTTATTTCTGTCTGGATTGTTTTTATTCTCTCTTGCTGTCACAAATCCATTTCTGCTCCGCACAGTGAAAGCTCCACATACAAGAATCTGGAAGCAGTCAGAATGTGCTTTTGGATATGACAATGGGAACCCATGGACAGTTTGTTCTGCCAAGCCATGCTAGATAAAGAAAAGTGTCACAAGTAGGGACTCAGGAGATTTAAGTTCTAGGCTTGGATCTGTCAATTAGTGTGTGTTCTTAGTCAATTTCCCTACTGTTTTTCCAGGCCTCCAGTTTAATTTTCTAGAAAATGGAGACATTTTTAGACAGTATCTAAAGATCCTTCCAGGCCTTATATTAGATACTGAGAACTTTGAGATAAAATATAAAAGTGAATGAATGAAAAAAAATGTATTTATTTAATACCTATTATGTGCCAGCCATTTTGTGGCACACTGGGAATATAAACACAAAAAGAAAAAAACAGCCCCTGCTCACAAGAAACTTATATTCTAATTAGAGAACATAAATAGGGAGTGGTGGCCAGTGAGGCGCATTTTGGTCTGAGATATAGCAATATTTAGAGCAAAAATCTTGATTGACCTAAGACTCTAAGAAAGGTAGTCTTGAGATAAGTATTATTTCAAGTGATAAAGTGAAGAAGAGGGCATCCAGGTTGGATATTGCATAAATATTATCACAAATCAAGAGATAGCATGATAGGTTTAGGTCAGACTAATTATGGAGGACTTTATTAATTGGAAGAGAATAGATCCAGAGCTGGAGTTAGAAAGGAGAGAACAGGTCAGGAGAAGGGACATGAAGATGCTAAATACATATGAGTAATCATCATCATCATCATCATCATCATCATCAATCTTTATCTTGATCCTTTGCAGAAAAGTCAATTGAATCAATTTCAGTTTGGTACTTTCCCCATCACTATCTTCCCCTTTCTGGGCCTTTTCCCACTTAACCCCAATTTTTACCTCATTTTCTTTCTCACACTAGCCCAAATAAGCCCAAATACAAAGCAATAAATCATTGATTGTATTCAACAGCATACCAGAGTAGAACAAGACTTGGATCTGAAGTTATAATATTTGGGATCCAATCCTGTTTTTGACATTTACAGTTTTTGTCACATTGAGTAAGTTATTCAAACTTCAAGGACCTCAACTTCTTATGTGGAAAATAAAAGGGTGATCATTTTGGACTTTGAGGTCATTCCCAATCCTTGAGCTAGGATCCTGTGTCTTCTGCTTTAAAAAGAGAGATTCCTTTAGATGGGGGTAGATAAGCCATATAATATGGAGCAGCAGTACCCAATTCAAACAAAATTGATCGCTGCCAGTTGCATATTGACTTAGATAACCACAAATGGACATTATGTTGTATTGTGGGGCATCTAAATGGCACAATGGCTACTTGGAGTCAGGAAGACAAATAATGAAACTCCCTTTGCAAAAGCAGATTAACACCTTTTCTGTACCTTCTGTAGAGAGTTACCTAGAACAACTAGATGTAATATAACTCACATAACCAGGAAAGGAACAAACAGGAAGTATTTGAACCAATTAATGCCTTCTTGGCTTTGTGTATGGCTCTCTATCCATTATACTTACAGTTTTTCTAACCTAAGTGATGAAATAAAATAATATTTATTCCCCTGAATAGATTATTTCACTTAGTTCAAAGGACATTAATGTACCACGCTCAACTAGTAGATTAATTTTTAAAAGAACTTTCATACAGACAATGTGGGAGGTGTTAAATGTGATGAGTCTGGGCAAATGGCTCTTCTAGAGGGAAAAAAAGAAGCAAAAACTTAGTCAAATCAATTCACCATCCATTTATTAAGCACCTGCTATATGCTAGATGTGAGATTTATAAAGATTAAATGAAAACTAGTCATAATATTCAAATCTTAAATTGTAGAAAAATTTGGAACTCAAAGTCATAAAACTGAATGATAAAAATCTTCTTGACATGTTAGTGGGGGAAAATAGTATTAAAATTTATATTCTATTAGGATATTGCTTTTGAGAGGCAGAGAATGGCATACATTAAGGCTAAAAGTATACGTTTTAAAGACTAGGCACAGAGTCTATAGTTTCTGCTTTTTAAAATAAGATAGTTTCATTGTGTAGCTTTTAAATGCTTTTTAGCTCCAAATGAAGTCTGAGGTTATAACTAGTATTGTTAGGGCAGCTAGGTGGTACATTGTATAGAGCACAAGCCCTGAAGTCAGGAGGACCTGAGTTCAAATCTGATCTCAGACACTTAATGAGTCCTAGCTGTGTGACACTGGGCAAGTCACTTAACCCCAATTACCTCAGTAAAAAGCAAAATAAAATAAAATAAAATAACTAGTATAGTTCCAGAGACCACACATGATGTATACCAGAATGGTGGGAGTGAAAATTGGTAAAAGCTGTGATCAAAGTCAATCAAGAATTGCACAGTAAAGTGGTACCAACTGATCTTAACCCGATTTCCCATCTCTTAAGAGAAGGAATACTAAACATATGCATAAGGTACACAAAGGCTCCACTGACAAGGGGGAACCCTCTTCCCTCCTCTCTAACCAATCTACACACTATTTTTTCAAGAAAATTTCATTTAAGGAGTCAAGATGGCAAATTATGGACAGTCACCCAACTGAAATCTAATATTCCTCTCCAACTAGCTTTAAAATGACACCTCAAATCAAATTTTGGAGGAGCAGAGCTAACAAAACCAAAAAAAGGTTGAGACATTTTTTCCAACCTAGGAAAATTTAAGAGCTTGACAATAGAAGCCTGTCACACTGGATGGAGACCTATGCAGAGTGGCCACATTATCAGCAGCTAAATTTAGGAGCTTTCAGACCAGAGACAGTATGTTAAATAATTGATTAAAAAGAGATTACAGGGCAGCTAGGTGGCGCAGTGGTTAGAGCACCAGCCCTGAAGTCAGGAGGACCTGAGTTCAAATTTGAACTCAGACACTTCCTAGTTGTGTGACCCTGGGCAAGTCACTTAACCCCAATTGCCTCAGCAAAAAAAAAAAAAAAAAAAAAGAGAGAGATTACAGAGGACCCTCCCCAGGTAAAAACCAAAGCACATATCAGCTGAGCAATGTCCATACTATACCTAATATCACACCACATTGGAAGCACCAAAAACTTGCAGATCTCTAGATTTAGCAAATCTCCAGATTTGTGCTCTACAAATAGAGCACAAAAAATGCTGAAGCTTGGACAGTGCCTCCTCACCCTGAGAAAAACAGAGCCCAAATTTAATATAAAGTCCAAAGTCAAGAAATAGGATGGGAAAATGAGCAAATAGCAACAGCAAAAAAAAAAAATTGACCATAAAGATCTATGGAGGTGGCAGGAAAGATCACAACATAAAATCAAAAGAAGATATCTATGAACAAAGCCTTAAAGAAAAATACTAATTGGACTCAAAGCCAACAAAAATTCCTGGAATAGAAAAGAAAGAAATAAGACTGGTAGAAGACAAGTTGTCTTGGTTAAAAAGAAGCACAAAAAATACTGAAGAAAACGACTTCATAAAAGCAGAATTGGCCAAATGGAAAAGGAGGTACAAAAGTTGACTGAAGGAAATTATTTCTTAAAAATCAGAATTGAAAGAATGGAAGATAATGATTCTTTGAGACATAAAGAAACAATAAAATAAAATCAAAAGAATGAAAAAATAGAAGAAAATCTGAAATGTCTTATTGTGGAAAACAACTGTCCGGGAAAATAGATCAAAGAGAAATAATTTAAGAAGTATTGGACTACCTGAAAACCATGATCAAAGAAAGAGCTTACACATCATATTTCAAAAAAATTATCAAGGGAAATTGTCCTGATATCAGAGATCCAGAGAACAAAATGGAAATTGATAGAATCCACTGATCAACTTCTGAAGAGTTTCCAAAATGAAAATTCCCAGAAGTATTACAATCAAATTTCAAAACTCCCAGGTTAAGGAGAAACTATTGTGAGCAGACAGAAACAATTCAAATATCAAGGAGTCACAGTCAATAACTTATAAGATTTATCAACTTCCATGTGAAAGGAACAAAGGAACTAGGATTACAACCAAGAATAACATACCAGCAAAACTGTATATTATTTCAAGAGAAAAAAAAGTTATTTAATGAAAAGGAGGACTTTCAAGCATTCCTGATGAAAGACCATAGTGAAATAGAAAATTTGACTTTCAAATACAAGACTCTGGAGAAGCATTAAAAAAGTAAGCATGAAAGAGAAATCATAAGGGACTCAATTAGATTAAATTGTTGACATTTCTTTATGGGAAGATAATACTTGAGACACCTTATCATTATGAGGGCAGTTAAAAGGAGTTTACATAGACAGAGCCAGGAGTCTGAGTCAGTTATGTTAGAATGATCTCCAAAAATGAATGAAGAGATAAGAAAGAGACATGTGATGGGAGAAAAGGGAAGGAGGAAATTTTCTCATATAAAAGAAGTGGGCAAGGAAGAACTGCTACAATGGAGAAATGTGGAGTAGAATGGGCAATCCTTGATAAAAGTCTCATTTTTTCAAATATACAAAATATAAAATGGAGTCAATTTTATAGAAATAAGAGTTATTTCCCAATTTATAAATTGTCAAAGGATATAAATAGATATTTTTAAGAAGCAATCAAAGTTATCTATAATCATATAAAAATGCTCTAAATGACTATTGGCTAGAGAAATGCAAATTAGAATAACTTTTAGATACTGTTTCACACCTATCAAAATGAAAAATGCTGGAGGGGATGAAGGAAAAGTAGATACCACTAATGAGCTGCTGGTGGAGTAGTCAATTGATCCAACCATTCTAGAGAACAATCTGAAACTATATCCAAAGGGTTATAAGCTGTATACCCTTTGATCTAATAATATTATTATTAAGTCTATACCCGCAAATAGATCAAAGAAAAATGAAAGGGACAAATATGCACAAAAATATTTATAGCAGTTCTTTTTATAATGGCAAAGAATTGGAAATTAAGAGGATTCTCGTCAATTGGGGAATAGCTGAAAAAGTTGGAGCATATGATTGAGGTGGAGTACTATTGTGCTGTAAGAAATGATGGGGGAGGAGGGAAGGAGAGGGTTAAAAAAACCCTGGGAAGATCTATGTGAACTAATGAAAAATGAAGTAAAAATACTCAGGAGATCATTGCACATTAATAATATTGCAATCAATACAATGATCCAAGACAATTACAAAGAATCCATGATGGATGGGAAAAAAAAATCTATCTCCCTCCAAAGAAAGAATTGATGAACTCTAAGTGGATAATATTTTCACTTTCTTTATTTTTTTGCTTTTTAAAAAATATGACTAATATAGAATATGATTTACATAGTCTCACATACATAATTGATAGAATATTGATAGTTGATAGAATATAGTGAAGGAATATAATATTGGTTATAACAATATATTTAATATAATATTCTCAATGAGAGGGTGAGAGAACTGGAGGGAGGGAGAGAATTTTGAACTCAATTTTCAAAAGAAAAAGAATGTTTAAAAAAATAACAAATTAAGATGTTAACACACACAAACACACACACACACATACACACACACACAAAAGAGCCCATTCAAAACAACTCTCTAATGATCAGGTTTCTTCAGTTAACAATAGCAATAGCTATTTAAATCTTTCAAAGTAGTTTATATTTATTATTTCATGTGATCTCCATAATAGTTCTGTGGAACAAGTATTATCTACATTGTACAAATAAGAAAATTAAGACCCAGAAAACTTAAGTGATTTCCACACAATTAAACCTTTGGTAGACACTAGATTTAGATGTTAAATTCATGTGTCTCCTGATTTCAAATCTGATACTCTTGCCTCCAACCCAATCTTTCCTTAATCAATCAACTACACTCTAACAATTTTTATATTGCATGTCCCTTCTGTATTTGTATTTGCACTAGACCATGTTACCCAGGCCTCATTTATGGGATGCTTTGTTACCTATCTGTAAAAGCTGTTTCCCCAGTAAGACTGTAAGCACCTTTAGATGAGGGATTATGTTTTCCCTATCATTGGTATTGTCAGAGTACCTATTACAATAATGGGTCCATGATCAGTTCTCAATATGTGCTTGCTGCTATGTGGACTAATTTCTCAGAATTTTTATTTGGGTTGGGCTTTTTCCTAAGCTCAAAATCTAAACCTTCCTTTTCCATAGATCTTGTTTATTGCCTCTGATGCTTTCTCTATTTCAATTCATTGACAGTAAAATTTCTCAGCCTCTATCCAAGCATATTGAGTCATCTGAACTCTTCCCTCACAGGAAATTCCCCTTATCCCTTTGTCATATGTCAAGTTTTAGGTGGAGGAGGTACTTCCTCTGAGTCCCAGATGTTTCTTCTCTTCATCAGAAGTGAGACTTGCTACAATCATTTTGAATGAATAATAAATATGTAAATAAGTCCTTATTGTGAACCAGTCATAGAAACAAGCAGGTAAGACAATCCCTTCCTTCAAGGAGTTTATATTCTAATGGAGGAAGGCAATACAATGGGAAGATAAAAATAAAATTGGAAAAGGATGAATATACATGCGTTTCTAGCAGCAGGATAATAAGAAAGGTAAATAATATGGAAAGCTGGAGTGTGGGCAGTATGGTTTGGAAATGACTTAGGAATTCTGCATAATATATACTTCCAGGTTGGCCCTGAGCCTACCCTTCTGCAAATAATAGAAAACTGCTAAGTGTGAAAGTACCCTGTCCCCCAAACAGAAACCCATCATTTGACTGTCCTAAATAGTTTGGGCCAATACTCACCAAATCTATAATGGTGCAGAGATTCAGATGGATCTTAATTGAGGTTTAATGATGTTCACTGTAATTTAACTCCAGGGTAAAGTGCTTTCAATTAACAAATGTAAACACAACATCTACTTATCCCATAAACTCTGCTAAATGTGCCAATTAAGGACTAGATCTTTTAGAAATTGTTGGAAGTGGTTGGGACTTCTTATTGTACTGAGTTTTGCCAAGATGCATCCAACAGAAATAATAAGCATGGTCACTCATTCACTAAAGGATCTTTAATAATCAAGAGATTTGGTCCTGATTGGGTCACTGCCCACTCTCTTCTCAGTATTTTTGGCCTGCTGGGGGATATACTACAGCAAAATCTTCAAGGCAAGCGAGACTCCATGGTGCCAGAATTTGATCTGGCAAGACAATGAAGAGATGGCATCAGTGTGGTGCTGTACAATGAACAATGGTCCAAGAGTCAGGGAACTTAAGTTCTAATCCCATCACTGCCTTTTACTATCTATGTGATCTTGGGCAAATTCTGAATTCCCTGGGTCTCATTTTCCTTATCTGGAAAATAAAAGGGTTGTCTAAAGTCTGAAAATTTCTGATTCTTTGGGTAAGAGTTGGATCATCTAAAGAAGATCACAGGAAAAACTAATGAATTAATGACATTTCCCTCTTTAGAAGGATGAAAAAATTAACTATTTTCAGTATGTTTTGGGAGAAGTGGGGAGAAGAAGAAATGGAGATTGAGGGGAAGGTTGGAACCTGTGATAATTAGAAAAATGGAGGTGAAGGTAGTAGGGAAACCTCTAGTAGTTAGTTGCCTGGAGCAGACACAACAGATTCCAAGCTCAACTACTAAGAAAGTAAATATTCACACTAGAGGCTCTATCCACCAAAGAAGCTCTTCTTGGTGGAAGTACTGTGAGGAAGTGAAAGGGCTGGTGGGAAACAAAAGCCACTTAAATCTATCTCTTTTTTCCCCCTTTACTTAGAGGCATAGACACTTTCCAATTCTTTCCAATTAGAGCCCATGAGGGAGTAGATCCATTAACAAGAGGCAATTTTTTTCTTTCTGTGTAGATCCTCCTATGAGGTCCCCTTATTCCAATGGATATGTTCATCTAATCCCAGGATTCAAAAACTACTGTGCACCCCTTGAAGCTAAAAAGAGATAGTTATTGGACTGATAAAAGGAAATGTTACTATACACAGTAAGATCTAATTATATGGAACTTAAGACTCTGAGGAGTGGTGTGGAAAAAAACTAGAAATTCATTCAAACACAGTTTACTGTAATTAAAGTACAAGTATCTAGAATGTTCATGGAAAAATGTGGGGTCATTATGCTGGGAAGAATGGCTAGGATACTTGGAATTCTGGAAAGCATGATACTCTGGGGATAATGGATAGAGCCATGGGATGATAAGGATAAAGAAGAGATTTAAAGATTTGAATATTTGAAGGGTCATCATATAGGAGAGTGATTAGGAGTAAAGTGACAAAAAGGAAAATTTCATTTTCATCATAGAAGGAACTTAAGAATTGGAGTAGTCAAAAGTCAAAAGGATCAGGCTCATGAAGTAAGCTTCTTATTCTGAAGGCTCTTTTTCTAAATTAAATTTTCTCTTTCGTTATGAACTTAATTGTCAAAAACACAAATATTTCATTGCACAAAGAACAAAAAGGCTAGACTATGAAATAGAAACTTCTTCTGCATACAATTATTTGAAGCATATAATAAATGACACTATAACAAAGCTGGACTGTTTCTGTCCTCTTCTGAACTCCTTAAAGCACTCCAAGCAGTAGATAGATCATGACTGATCAGCGTTGTTGGGGCTCATGCTTCACAAAGGGTGGACCTAAATGATCTCTTTATTCTCTGTCAGGTCTAATGTGTATGACCCTGTATAGCAATAGCGAAGGACACAGAGATAGCAGTAGTACTGGTAGCATTAGTAGTATTAGTAATGATAATGATAATAATATAACAGCAGCAGCAACAGTCACATTAGCACTTTAAGATATGCAAAGAACTTTACAAGTATTATCTCATTTGATCCTAACAACAGCCCTAGGAGGTGCGTGCCATTTTTATCCCTATTTACAAGTAAAGAAATTGAGGCACAGAGAGGTTAAGTGACTTAGCCAGAATCACATAACTAGTAAGAATCTGAAGCTAATTTTGAAGAGTGGATTCCAAGTTGAACACACTATCCATTGAATTATCTAGCTTCTACAGGCCTGACATGCTGCCCTTCCAAAAAAATGTTGTGTGTTGGATGGATTCCTTATGTGGGAACAACTCTGAATTAATGGTACTTCATGCTCTCCTGGCTTCATTTCACAGATCTGGCTCATTTTTCTCTTGACTTAGCTCATAACTTCCTGCCTAGCTAGTCCCTTGGATCTGTTGACTTTGGGAATTCCTGATTTCACCTTTAATCTGACTTTTTTTTTTACTTGCTTATATCTTGCTTTGGATCTTACTTTCCCTGTGACCCCAGATCCAGCTTCCCTTTAGTGCTTTTTGCTCTTTATTTCTAGCAGTAAGATTATAGTGTCTGCTTTTATAATTGTATGCTTAGCATAATGACACATATTAAGTGTTTTAATACATGCTTTTTCATCCATCCATTCATTCCACCATCAATCCATCTAAGACAATTATTCTTATCTGGGAGATAATGAGATAACAAGACATAATAATGAAGAAGGTAAACATGGTAATCCAAACAGGACATGGGACTGGAAAAGGGGAAAGGAGCCAGAATTGGAGAGATTTAAGAGTTCTTTCTATGTGAATGGTATTCCCAGTGGCAAAAATGATCATTTTGGAAAACAAGGTTTACAGAAATGATAAAATAAAGGATTAATTGATTTTACCAAACCTGAAATTCCCAGATTAAGGAATTTATCAGGCTGGAGTGAATCAGAGGTCAGTTGACAGTGCTAATGATAAAGTTAGACCCTGTAGTTTGATGATAATTGTCAAATATAAAAATGGAAAGATGATCTTATTGACTTGAGAATTTCTTCCAACCATGGAGTTATGAACCCATCCATGGCCATTATCTCATATGACTTGCTCTTCTAATTTTGCTATAAGAGATTGCAGAAAAGCTCCTTCTATATCTCCTCACATCTTAAGGATACTAGGCTATACATCTAATCAATCCCATGTCATTGCCATTAGAATAGCGCATTCTCTTTTTCCCTTCATATTTTTCCCTAATGACATATTTTATTCATTTTCTTCAAAGTTCCCCATTGACCATACAAGATATCCCAAAGTTCTTCATTCATTATACAAGATATTCCAAAGTTCTCCATGGTCTATAAAAATCTTAGTGAAATTTTATACTATTAAGTGATCAGCTAAAAAAAACTTATTTGTTTAGCTACTGAAATTAAAATTGCACTAAGGCTTTTGGAAAATGTATGCTGTAGTCTATAACATGATATCTAGTATGTATCTCTCCACTTTTTCCTGTATGATACTCATTTTCAATTTTTCAGATTGTTGTATGATAATATTAATAATTTTTTAAAAGAAAGAACCTTACATTTAGGGGATGGGGTGTTAAGTTCTAGGAACTATAAATGTGATGTCAGGAAAATTCTGGAATAAGAGAAATCACTTGGGTTTTCAGGAGGAATTTTAGAGTTATGAGTATGCTGCAGAATGGTACAAAATTTTATGATTTTCTTTTTAAAAAACTGAAGGTCCTAACACAAAATGCAGTATTAGGGCTAGGCATCATCTTTTAGCCAAATTCTGCTCTACTAGAGTTGCACTCTTAGGGAGGTCATTAAGTCTCTCTGAAACTCAATTTCTTTATTTGAAAAAATGAGGATAATATCACATGGCTTATTTTGATGATCCAGTGGCATTAGTTGCAAGTCTGCCACTGATTTATATGATGTTTGGTAAGCTACTTTGGTCCTTTGGGCCCTACTTTCGTTTTCTTATGAATGATATGGATCACATTAAATATTATCAGATGCTGCTTCTAGCTCCTAAGTTCATATTCTATATTACAATGGATCTATGATTTTTTAGAGTGTCTAGGTCATCTCCTGCATCTCATTTGCATGTACCCATACAACTTCATTCTATTCAGTCCTTAACATCTGGGCAAGAGGGGTTAAGTGGTACAATGGATAGCACACTGGTTCTGTAGCCAGAGAGACCTCTGTACAAATCTGACCTCAGACACTTATTAGATGTGTGGCTTTGGATGGGAATAATTTTACCCTCTATCTTCACTTTTCTACAATGGATGGCTGTGAAGGTAAAATGGAATAATATTTGTAAAGTGTTTACCAAGTGTACCAAGCCCTATGGTACATAATGGATATTTAATAAATGTTTGTTGTATTATTTCTTCTGGCTCCAGCTCCATGATTGCATGTTGCCTATGGAAGAATTGTGAAAAGATAAGTATGTGGCTGGGGAAACTAGGCCCTGGACAAAGAATATTTCATATCCAGTATGCTGGAGACCTTCCTTGAATTCTTTCAGAATCACATGAGAGCCAGTGAAGCACTAAAGCTGCTCTGTTATCTCTAACTCATACTATTGCAATCACCTGTGGTGATTCAGCCTGTCTCCTCTTTCCTAATTCCAAATTCATCTTCCGTTTAGCTGCAATGTTGTTCTTATTGTTTGTCCTTCATTCTCAAAGAGAACCAATGACATTAGGAAAGTGAGGTCCTGCTTTGCAAGTGAATTGAATTTAAGTGGTTTGTGCAAAGTCAGCCTCACTCACTCCTCTGGAGAGAGTCTTGTGGCAAAATATAGGTAAGAATGACTGGAGATAGCCCTAGATGCAATGGGAGACCTTGACTCTTATAACTAAGGTTTTTCCAAGTTTCATTTTGTCTGAGGCAATATCCATTCAACAATTAAGGTAAGGTAAGGAATGAGGCAAAGAATGGTCTCTTTTATCTAGTCAAAAAAAAATCAATCTGGGAGGGAAAGATCTTTAAGTTTTCTGTCCAAAACATATATAATTGTCATTCAAATTGATTCTGAGCCATCAAAATCCAAATAATGATCAAGTGAGGCTTGGGTTGAGACCTATTGTTGACTAATCAATGAGAGTCAGAGGGATTTGGATTTATGATATGTTCCTTAAAAAAGAAATGTAGCCCACAAATCCCCAAGGTCTTGTTTTTAGCCACCAAAATTTATATCCATCTGGGCAGAGTACTCTACAAGAAAGAGTGATTCCCTATATGGATAGAGGAAGAAGACAGAGAAGGGGAGAGGAGAGAGAGGAAGTAGGAAAGGAATGAAGGAACAAAGGAAGAAATGAAGGCAAAATGGAGCAGCATTGCCCAACTGGAATTGTCCAGTTTGCTTCCCAATAGGACAGCTACTACTATGCACAGTGATTTCCCTAAAGTGCAAGTCTCATCATGGCATCCTCTACTCAAAAAACTCCAGTGACTCCCTATTGCTTCCAGGATCAAATAAAAAATCCTTTATTTGTCATCAAAGATCTTTATAACCTAATCCCCTCCTACTTGTTGAATCTTCTTACACCTTATTCATGTTATTCCTGAAATAAGATACCTCCAGGCATTTTCTCAGGACATTTCTCATGCCTAAAATATTCTCCCTCCTCATTTTTACCTATTGCCTTTCCTCCATTCTTTTAAGTCTTAAATTTAAAAAAAAATAGGAAGCCTTTGCCCACCCTTCTTAATTCTCTCACCTTCCCTCTTATTTATTTCCTAATATGAAAATTAGCTTGTTTGTACATAATTATGCACTTGTTGTCTCCCTCTACTCATCAGAATGTGAGCTTCTTGAGGACAGGGACTACGTTTTGCCTCTTTTTATTTCCCTAGTGCTTAGCACAGTGCCTGGCACATAGTAAGTACTTACTAAATGTTTATTGAATGAATGTCCACTAAATAACTGGCCTTTTTCCAAGGATATATGTCTGGTTTATTTTATATTTCTTTCAAACAAGCCATCATTGGGAACATGCTATGGCTTAGAATATCTACCATACCTCTCTATTACTCTTTGTTTAACTAGAGGTTTTAGCTTTTCTGAAATTATTGTGTTCTATGACACAAAAGAAATATAACATGATTAGAATATAGATATTTTAAAGTGGCTCTTTTGGGAGTGGAGGTGAGGGGCAGTGAGCAAGTTGAGTTTGTTCAAAATGAAAGGTAATTTCACAAATGTGATCCAGGCTAATCTTTTCTTATTCTATACCATCTCCAGCTCATTTTGTATCTATAACATTTGTTGCATTGATGGAGGCGGCCAGGCCAGGCGCATTGATTACTGAACTTGGTGTCAGAAAAATCAGGATTTCAATCTGGAATCTGGCATTTTCTGGCCATATGATCCTGTGGAGGTCCCTAGGGAGAATTTGCATGGCTAATAGGGAAAGAATAGACTTCAGATCTAAGAAGATCTGACTTTAAGCCCCATTTATGAGAGAAACTCAGAGATTTGGGGAAATCATTTAGTCTTTAAGTGCTGTAGACAGCTCTCAAGAAAGGCACAAACCAAACTTCATTGGAAGGGAAATATCAATGAAATCACGTTTGTTCTCTATCTCTAAATCCCTAAAAGTTATCTATGAAATGCCAAATAATTTGCATTCTACATGGGTGGAAGCATGCCTACACTGGAAAACCATATATTCACTAAATCATGGAGCATTCACAATAATTTTATCTAATTTTATATTATCTAAATATTATATATATTTTCACATTATATACATATAAGTATGTGGCATTTGTGGGTATATGTATATAGGTATATAGAAGATAGTTCATTGGACTTGATCCTTTCTCTGACATTTTTTAGTTATAAGTCACTTCTGAGTCCTAATTTTTCATTAATAAAATAAGGGAAAAACTAGATGGACTTCTTTCTAGCTTTAGCTCTGTGATTCACTAAATTGTATATATGTGTGTGTATGTGTGTATATGCATGTGTGGATATGTGTGTATATGTGTAGCTATTTAATGTAGTAGTTAGAGTGTTTGACTTGGAGGTAAGAATCCAGTTCAAATCTCAGATACTTACTAAATGTCTGACCCAGGCAAGTGGCTTTGCCCTATTTGTTTCAGTTCCTCATCTGTAAAATCAACTGGAAAAGAAAAAGCAAAACACTCATGTATTTTTGCCAAGAAAATCCTAAATGGAGTCATGAAGAGTATGACATGATTGAAAAATAACTGAATAACAATGATAACATATATGAATGAATGAATATATGAACAACCAAATGAATGAATGGAAAAGCATCGATACTTATTCTGTGCAAAACAATATTCTTCTTTGATTTATGCTGTTTTTTTGATGTGCATGTGAGGCAGAAACTAATATAATTCTAAAACATATGTGGAAGACACCTTGATGGAGTACAGCCTTTGAAGCTGCATTTTGTTTTGAAGGCAAAAAAAAAAAAAATCAACAAGCGATAATGTTAATATATTCACTACATCTCACAATTCAGTAGTATGAATCTAAAAATGTGATCTGCTGTTGAAAACTACCTGTAAATGTTTTCCTGCTCACTTCTGTTTTCTTCAACACTGTTCTAATGTTAATAGGAAATTCTCAGGAAGATTTTTCTAGTGATGAGGGATGATGGTTGCTTTGCCCCAACTCCTTGTTTAAGAGCAATCTATGATCTTTTTTTATTCTTTTGTAACCAGGCAATCTTTGAGATGTCTTGGAAATCAGTTTCTGAATACCTCTAAAATGTTAGCTCCAACACGAATTTCATTTGTATATATTGTAAAGATTCAGCTGCTTTTCCTTTACTTTCTTGAGTTCTACTTATGTTTCCTTATACAGTGGGTTACTGACATGTGGGATTTTTAGTATTTCCCATGTTATTATTGCTGAGGATAGGTCACTACAGACAGGATGGTTGATCATTTATATTTCCATATATTTGTTTTCTTTCTTCCAATTACCTTCATAAAAGCTCTCAAGATGATTTTGCTTAGTTGAGTTTCACATCATCCATTCTGCAGGGTTGTTTTTTTAACTTCTTCTCCTCTTCCCTCTTCCTCTTTGATGTTTTGAAGGAAAGCCTAATTATGAAACTCTTGTTGACTTTTATCATCATATCATTGTAGTCTGGAAGGATATCAGATGTTTTCTGGTAGAGGAAGTTCCTGGACTCCTTTGGCCCTCTAACAGTGATAACAATTTTGCATCAATTGACCTTAATGAAGAAATAATGATAGCTAGAGTTAATGACTTCATTTGTTTCCTGTTTGGGGGACTTGACAAACTTAATAAAAAGGCCAGGTTGAAATTTTTGCAATCATGTATAAGATCTTCACATCTTCATCTTTTCTTCTTACTTGGTATTTTTGTTTGTTTGTTTTTTGCTAAAGCCAATGAATGATTTTTCTGTCTAGAAATAGCTAATTCTGAAGTGCATGCTATTTTTGTAAACTATCAATTACTGTCTTTTAAGATAGATCTAGGATTAGGGTAACTGGTGTTAGCTACAACCAGTACTTTTTATCTTTCCTCTTGAAAAAAGATGTCCAGATATTAACTGTCTAAATGATCTGGCCTCTTTCATTTCTGGACATTGATCTATATTTTCCAGCATTCTCCTCAGTGCTTACCTTCACAATGAAGTCACTCAATATGAATTTCTGCATTAACTTAATTTGGAGGTTTTTTGTCAAAGAACTTATCTAATTCTTCATTTTCTGTTGGAGATTTTGGCATATAAATTGCAATTATTTTTCATCATGATCTGTTTGCTTATGTCTATTATGAGTGCTCCAAGGCAAGATAACCAAGTACCCTATGAAATAATATTTCTTTTTACTTTGGAATGCATGATAAAAATCAAGTCTGCTGACTCCCTTGATTGGCTTCTGAGAGAAGAATAGGTGAGTCATCCTTCCATTTAGCCACAAGGTCATAATGGTTTCTGAGTTTATTTTTAACAACAACATCAATACAGTAGTGGTTCCTTTCTCACTATGGTGTTTCAGCTCACTAGATATTGAACCCAGATTACATATTGAAAGCACCAGGAATACAAACCAATAATATTCATGGACAGCCTATAAAGGATATATTTCTTAGCACCTTCTTCTTTGTAGAAAGATGATCTGGATTTGAATCTTGACTCTGGCACATATTGCATGTTTGACTTTGGGCAAGTTCTGTCACATGTCTGGGACGTGGTTTTTTCCTATATAAAATGTAGGAACTGGATAATTTCTCTTACAGATTTAACTCTGTAATTTCCTGGTCCTTTTTCTTCCAAGCTGTCAGCATCCCTTAAGAAATATAAGGGAACTACTTAGGATTGAGGAACATTTTATATTTGTATACTTGATGTATCACCATGGCCAGAAATTTCACAGCCTAGTGATGGACAACTCTCTATAGATTGTTTCCCTATGAATAGTTAGACCGGTCCTCAAACAGCAAGCATATTCTGTTATTAATTGACATTGAATTGTTATTATTATTAACAACTAGCATGTACATAGGACTTTACAGATATCTTCCCATTTGATCCTCACAACAATCCTGTGAGTAAAGTATCATGATCCCTGTTTTACAGATGGGAAAATTGAGACTAAGAAAGCTCAAGTATCTTGCTTGAGTTCATATCTGCTAGTGATGTGAACTCAATAGGTGGCTCAGTGCATAGAAATCAGGCCTGTAGTCAGAAAGACTTGCCTTCATGAGTGCAAATCCAGTCTCAGACACTTAGTATTTATATGACCCTGGGCAAGTCAATTAACCCTGCTTAATTTAGTTCCTCATCTGTAAAAGGAGCTGCAGAAGAAAATGGTAAATCACTTCAGTATCTTTGCCCAAAAAAACTCTTTAGAGTCACAAAGAATTGGACATGACTGAACAACAACAAAACTGCTTGATTCCAGCTCTCGCATGCCATCAAATGTATTCCTTAGTTGCCTTTCTAGCTTGGTAGAATCTTTCAGATCTTGGATTCCATTAGTATATAGAACTCAGGGTCATATGCAATGAGGCTTGGGGTTTTGTAAATTTGTAAATGAAATAAATCAAATGGCAACCCTTTTAAAACAAATCACCACGTATATGTGAAATATTGTGTCATTATCCTAACCCAATTATGATCATACATTTGGAACATAAAGAGCCTTCAGAGTCCATTAAGTCCAGACCTTTTATTTTTAGAGATGAGGAAGCTAAGGCATAGGGAAGTTTAGTGATTTGCCCACACTCACAGAGTGTCAGAGGCAGTAATTGAACCCAGTTCTTCAAACATCAAAATTAAGATTCATTCCATTCTACCATTATTCAGCTCAGATGACTGGAAAGCTTCTTTTCATGAGGAAGTTCTTAAATTTCAAAAAAGAAAACATAGTTAAAGAGAATTTATTCTTCATTACACCAAAGTTTGATTAAGGTATATCTAATATGGACAGAGAAAGAGATCTATGGAGGCCCAGGACTGAGAGAGAGTGAGGCAAGATGAATAGAATAGAGGTGAAAGAAGGAGAAAGAAGAAAGAAGGAAGAGGAGGAGGAGAAGCAAGAGAAGGAAGAGGAGGAGGAGGAGGAAGAAATTATGATGATCATGTCAATAAGAACAAGCATTTTAAGGTTTGAAAATCCCTTTACATATATTTGATCCTAATAACAACCATGTACAGTAAGTTCTAGCATTTCCTCCATTTAACAGTTGAGTAAACTGAGGCTGAGAGAAATTAAATAACTTGACTGGCCTCTTATATTTAATAACTCTAAGGGAGAACTTGATCTTAAATTCTTCTTACTTCAAATCCAACACTATGTACTTCTTACTTTAAGTCCAGCACTGTACACTATACCATCTAGCTGCCTGTTATGTCTTTTTTTTTTTTTGAG
Organism: Myrmecobius fasciatus; assembly: GCA_023553655.1. Taxonomy (NCBI): domain Eukaryota; kingdom Metazoa; phylum Chordata; class Mammalia; order Dasyuromorphia; family Myrmecobiidae; genus Myrmecobius; species Myrmecobius fasciatus. The sequence continues at coordinate 29,348 of JAJPUD010000038.1, read as the reverse complement.
GCAAAGTGACCTGCCCAGGGTCACACAAATAGTAAGTGTCTGAGGCTGGATTTGAACTCAGGTCCTCTTGACTCCAGAGTCACAGTGTTGTATTCACTCTATCACCTAGCTGCCAAATAAAAGCTTGCCAAAAAGACTATTTGATGGAGAACTCACACAGAGCAAGTAGTCACAAGATGGTTAGAAAAAGTGATACAAGGACATCCTCAAGGTCTCTTTTAAGAACTTTAAAATTGACTTATGAAATGGGAGACACTGGCATCGGACCACCCAGAATGGTGTGCCCTCATCGGAGGTGTTGTGCTCTATGAGCAAAGCAGAATTGAATTAGCCCCGAAGAAACACAAGATTTGCAAAGTTAGAGAATTGACCCTAAATGTTCATAGTGACTATTTGTGTCTGACTTGTGATAGAGCCTTGTGAGCTCATAGTAGTCTAATCAGCCACAACTGGGCACACTGTAACTTGATTCTAATAGAGTGGTGTCATTTTGGTACTCTTCAAGAATGAAGGACAGCAACCATGTCTCTTAGAAGGCTGTAAGGACAAATGAGGAAATTCTGGTGAGGTGCTTAGAGATCTCTGGAAGAAGGAATTTTAATAGGGGAAAATCTTAATTCAATACTTCTTCATTGGACTTTTTATGGAGAGTCTAATGAGTTTTCCCACCCTGAAGGACTTAATGCAAATGCTGTTGATTTCTATTGTTCTCATCTTGATAAACATTTTATCTGGAATTCAAAAAGCTGGGAGATGACAAAGGAGAAGGGGGAAGCATGGTTTTGAACAAAAGGACCTAGAGGAGGACAACACTTGTCTCTCATTTGCTACAAATGCAGGCTTTTCATATACCCTCCCATCTACAGCCCCTTCCTTCTCCCAGTCACAGAACACAGACAAAGGGGACAACAGCTGTTCAGCAAGGCCATCTGGGAGAAGAAGCACAGATGAGAGTACTGAGAAGGAAACTGTCCACGTGAGGAGACTCTCAGCATGCTTAGTTTAGTATGGGACTGAAGGAACCCAGAAAATGCTAATTGTTAAAAAAAAATGCCTGGTCAAGTTCACGTGCTATTTTTTTATGCAGGGCATCTCTCTCTACAAATGATTGATGACCAAAGACACAATTCAGCCAGTCATGCAGTCAGTCTAAGCCAGTTGTGACTCCCCAAACTATAGTATTTGTGGATTGATCATTGGCAGGGTTACATCAAGATTTGTGAGGTGAAGGGTTGAGATCATAGAGCATGGAAATCATTGTAAGCTGCTGCTTTTCTAGGCTTATCAAATGTGGTTGATTGGGGAAAGAGCTGAAGGAACCAAAGCTTCAGGACCCAGGGAGGAGACATAAGCAAAAGCCAAGTATAAACTCAATTGACTGGAACAGGAGATAGAGGCAAGAAGAGTGATTAGAGTGGGACAGATGGGATTGGAAAGCTGCATCTAAGAAGCATAGATGAGAACCAAGGGAAGCGGTTTGCGATGCTAGCATACTATTAATTTATGTTGTCACTGAGTAAGGTGTGACAATCCTTGACTTCCTTTAATGGTTCATGAAAGCTTTGCTCAAGCCAGTAGAAAGGCAAAGGAATAGGGCAAGTCTGAAGTCCTCATTTCACCCCAGAACACAACAATTTGAAGAAATTATCCATAAATTCAAATTATAAAATCAATCCCCTATTTTGTTTCAATTAGTTATTTTACAAAGAAGCAGTATGACAGTGCATATAACTGTAGGAATATATGGAGATAGACAGACACATAGGTAGGTAGGTAGCTAGATAGTTAATGATGTCAATAATTGCAACATGTAAATAGCATTTTAGGTTTGAAAATCACTTTGCACATCACATTTGGTCCTTACAACAACCCTTTATGGTAAGTAATATTATTTCCCCATTTTACATTTTAAAGAAACTGAGGCTGAGAGAGGCTTAGTAACTTGATGGGCATCATATAGCTAATGAGTGTCAAAGGAAGGACTTGATCTCAAATCTTTTTTTTTTTGTTTCAAATACAGCACTATGCTCTCTTCAAACAAGAATCTAGGGCCATGCAAGATTTCCTCTGAATATGGCAAAAGGCAAGATAAAAAAATGCAACTCTGGTTCCTCACAAGGACTGGAAAACACAAATATAGAAAAATACAAACTAGAAGTATCTTTGATCAAGTGTTGATTAAAGCCATTTCAGTGATAGCTTTGATGATAAAGTTAAAACCATAATGGCACCTCAAAACTTTCAAAATATATAAATTCATTAACAAATATATAGTTAATATTTACATATCACTTAATACATGCAATGGTAAACACTTTACAATTATTATTTAATTTGATTCTTACAACATTCTTTGGAGGTAGTTTCTATTAATATCCCATTTTGCAGACTGAGGAAACTAAAGCAAATAGGGTTAAGCAACTTCCCCAGGGTTCCACATCTAGTAAATGTTTAAGGCTAGATTTGAACTCTCATGACTTCCTAACTCTATCCACTGCACCACCTAGCTTCTTCAGTGAAACCCAGTAAAACTATGTGGGATAGAATTAAGTGTGAATTATCCCAATTGTCCTGTTTATTCCTTGAGTTATCTTAAACATAGTTTTTTCTGAACTTCACAGAAGATCAAATAATAGTCTAAGATTTTATTATCCTATTTAAAAATTGCTTTATTCATCTGATTAATGAGTCCACCAAACAATAAAAAGAACAATAGTCAGAAGACGAGTAACTTGTCTCACTACTCTATCTTAATTTCATTGAATGTAAGGTCAGTCAACCATTGTGGAGAGCAATTTGGAGCTTTATCCAAAGGGCTATAAAACTGTGCATTCACTTTGATTCATCAGTTTCCATTGGCTCTATATCTCAAAGAGATCATAAAAGAAGGAAAAGACTCAACATGTGCAAAATATTTTTAGTAGCCCTTTTTATAATGGCAAGGAACTGGAAACTAAGGGAATGTCCATCAGTCAGGGAATGGCTGAATAAGCTATGGTATATAAATGTTATGGATATTATTGCTCTATAATAAGCAATCAACAGGATGATTTCAGAGATGCTAAGTAAAGTGAGAAGAAACAAGAGAACATTATGTACAGCAGCAACAAAATTATGTGATGATCAACTGTGATGGACTTGGTTCTTTCCAACAACAAAGATATACAAGGCAATTCCAATAGATTTGTGATGGAGAGAGCCATCCATCTCTAGAGAGAAAAATATGGAGACTGAATGTGTATGAAAGCATAGTATTTTCACCTTTTTGCTGTTGTTATTGTTTGTTAGCTTGTTTTTTTTCATTTTTTTCCCTTTTGATCTGATTTTTTTTGCACAGCATGACAAATGTTGAAATATGTTTATATGAAATGCACATATTTAACCTATAACAGAATGCTTGCAGTCTTTGGAAAGGGGAAAGAAAGAGAGAACAATTTGGAATGAAAGGTTTTGTAAGGGTGAATGCTGAAAACTCTCTTTGCATGTATCTGGAAAAATAAAAAAAAAAAGCTTTTATAAAAAAAAAAGAATGAGAAACTGGTATAATGCTTTTCTTTTCTCAAAACACTCCAGAGAGGGACGTTACGTAACAGTGCAATTAACCTTCTTTCTAGATATGAGGAAACTAAGGCAATCTGGAATAATAGAAAGCAGGTCATTATTGAAATCAGAAGACTGGAGTTTGTAGCCCAGTTCACTTAGTTGCTGTGTGACTTAGATAAGTCATATTACCTCTCTGTGTCCCAATTTCCCCATCTGCAGAATATGAATAATAATATCTATAACTATGTAATTTTCAGGATTGCTATGACAAAAGCCCTTTGTATATCATAAAGACCTACATATGTATGAACTGTTAGTGTGTAGGAAGAGTTACACAGCTAGTCACTGTAAAAGCTGGGACCTGAATACATGTCTTCTCATTTTGTTAATAGTATTCTTTCCCCTACACTGTGGTGCCTCTGCTATCCTAACAGAATCCATTCGCTATGTCATCTTATTCTGTCTGGATCCTTGGAAACTGATCTCAGCTTGCTTCAATTCAACTTGACAAACCTTTCTTAAGCGTCTCTAACATGCAGAGTACTGTGCTAGAAACTGGACGGAGATACAAAGATGAATAAGACACAGTCCCTGCCTTCATTTAAAATTCTTTTACAAAGCATTTACATGGAAACTGCTGCTTAACTGCCTTCCTGCCTTATTCTTCCTGCTTTTCTATCTTCTTTGGTTAGGGACCTGGTCTGTTTCTTAGGAATGCTTTCTGCCTATTCCCTGATGACATGACATCTACATATGTTTTTTTTCCAAAGGAACTACTTTCCTGTCCACAAGCATGGATTTGTATTACATCTCATAATCCAACATCCATTAAAGCTCCCTGGTTTTTCTCCTTCCAGCTTGGGAGCTGTCTACAACCTGGTGCTGATATCACTACCAGATCAGATGGAACACCTGAATTTCTGTTATTTCCTCCTATCCAATGGTGTTTTTAATAAAAATCATCTTTACCCTTCCCCAGATGTGCAGGCCCAAGAGTAGCTGATAAGTTCAATTTCCTCCTCATTGTGGGTCATTCTGCATATGGAATAGGGGCTAGAGAACCATAGGATTTAGAGTTAGAAGGAATCAACAGGAATCTCAAAGATCATTTATTTAAATCCACCATATTATAGATAAGAAAAATGAAGCCTAAGTAAGGTAAATTACTCATTCAAGATCGCATAAATAGCAAACAGCAAACCTAATAATGAAACCCAGATTCTCTAACTTGAAATCAAGTGCTCTTTAACACAATATAAAAATAGGTAAGGGTTAAAATAAATCTTAAAATTGGAATAAATTCAGATTCAAGGGTGGAAAATCCCACAATGGTATTCATAATAACTTTGATAGCTTTATTTTAAGCATGTGTTATTATAAGCATGTTATCTCATGGTATAATAACTGATAATTACATAGCACTGAAAGGCTTGGAAAGCTTTTTACAAACATTGCCTCATTTGATCCTCACAACAACCCTGGGAGGCATTTCAAATATAACTATCTCCATTTTACAAATGAGGAAACTGAGGCTTAAAGGAGTTAAGAGACTTGCCTATAATTACATAATCTTCAAATGTCAGAGGTGTGACTCAAATTTTCGATTAGTCTATAAATATTTATTGTTTTTGTTATATTCCAGACACTGTGCTAAGTGCTTAGGATAAAAATAAAAGGAAAAGCAATGCCTGGGCTCATGGAGTCTACATTAAGATGAGGAGACAACATATAAATGACAAAAGATATATGTGACATATATGGAGATATATGTATTGTGTGATATGTATATGTATGTGTTATAAGATGTGTGTGTACAAAATATGTGCTACATATGCATATATATACGTATATATATGTGTGTGTGTGTGAAGATGGGGGAGAGAAGGAAAGAAAGAGATAGAAAGGAGAGAGAGATGAACCTGGAAAAACTTCTTGTAGAGTAAGTTGGATTTTGAAGGAAGCCAAGAACTAGATACAAGGAGAGAGCTTTCCAGGAATGGATAACAGCTGGTAAAAAAAAAAAAGGAAATTAAATGTCTTGTGTGAGGAACAGCAATGAATCCAGTGTCATTGGATTATTGAACACAATGAGGGAGTGAAGCATAAAAAAGACTGGAAAGGTAGGAGAGGGGTCGAGTTGTGAAGTACTTTAAGAAACAAAAAGAGGATTTTGTCTTTGATCCTAAAGAGAGTAGGGAGCTTCTCATTTATTGTATTTGTGTATGAGGGCTGGAGTGGGTAATGTGATCATACCTGTGTTTTAAAAAGATCATTTTGAAATACCAGCTCTGAATTCAGGAGGACCTGAGTTCAAATTTGGTCTCAGACACTTAACACTTCCAAGTTATGTGACTCTAGGCAAGTCACTTAACCCCAATTGCCTCAGGGGAAAAATCACTTTGGTAGCCAAGTTAAGAAGGGAATACAGAGGACAGAGACTTCGAACTACACAACATAGTTTTAAGCATAGTATCAAAATGAGCTGAAGTTATTAAGGAAAACTAAGGCCACAAAGCTATGCTATCAACCTATGCATATATATATGCATATATATATATACGTGTGTGTATGTGTATACATATGTATACATGCTGTGTGACCTAGACAGGTCGCATAACCTCTCTGTGTCCCAATTTCTCTATCTGCAGACTGTAAATAATAATGTAGCTATCCCCAATATCTCATTTCAGCTTTTTGCTATTTAAAGCTCAAAACTGCACTAAGACTTTTGGGAAACCATTTATATCTATCTACCTCTCCATCTACTGATGGTTACTAATAGGTATTAGTAGCTAGAGAAATCAATAGCTATTTTTATCAATAGATAATTCTTTTGATACAAATTGTTGTTGTTGTTTGTTTTCAGTAATGTCTAATTCTTTGTGATTTCTTTTGGGGTTTTCGCAGTAAAGATACTAAAGTAGTTTGCCGTTTTCTTCTCCATCTTATTTTACAGATGAGGAAACTGAGACAAACAAGGTTAAGTGACTTGTTCAGGGTCACAGCTAGTAAGTGTCTGAATCCAGATAAAAAATCCAGGTCTTCCTGACTCTAGATTTGTCAGTGTTTACTGTGTTACTTTGCTGCCCTATTGCTACTAATAGATAAATATGAAAACATATGAAAAGAAAGAATGGCTCAAGGTGGATGGGGCAACAACAGATGATGGAAAATGCAGAAATGCTCAAGAATTCTTTTGCTTCTCTTTTTTCTGTAAAGGAAAATTATCTGTGGATTAGAATGACAAGGACAAAAAAAATGGCCAATAAAGAAAAGAAACTAAGAGAAGGAGGAAGATAATAAGAGGACTCAGAACACTATTAAGAAGTTGAAGTCAATAGGTTCCAGAGGCACTGCTTCTCAGATCATTGAAAGAACTGGCAGTTAGGACTTCTAAGTCACTGATAGAGATGTCTGAAATGGAGAGTGGGGAGCTTCCACAGGCTAGAGAAGGGTGAATACTGCCCATTCCTTTGGGTGGGTGCATTAGAATATAATAAAGGGAAGCTTAGTGAACATCTAGAAAATAAAGGATTGATTAAAAGGAAGCAACATAGCTTCCTCAAGATCAGATCAAATTACATTTTACTGGATAACTGGATCAGGTGAATGTTTTGGGTATAATTTATCAAAATAGTAAGATGTACATCTTACTCTGAATACATCTTATTCAGGACAAATTGAATAGCTAAATCCAAAGAATGCTTATTAATGGTTTTCTGTCAGCTTGAAAAGAGGTCCCTAATAGGGTGACCCAACAGTCTGCCTTTGGTCTTGTGCTAGTCAACATTTTTATCAATGATGTGGATCAAAGCAGAAATGGCTCACTTAACTGAATTTCCTGATGTCACACAGCTAGAAAAGATAGAAAACATATCTGACAGTCAGACTCTAGAAAGATTTTGACAAAATAGAATGGTAAGCCAAATGGAAAAAGGAAATCTGGGTAGAACAAATGTAAAATCTTAATTTTGGCTTTAATGTAAAGTTATCTTCAAGAGTCCAAGATGTGGAAGGTATTGGAGTTTTAGGGAAATGTCAATATGAATCAACAGGGTGACCCAGAAGCCCAAAATGTATGTATAGTAACAAAAGTGGGACATTTAGGACTCATGATTTAGTAATATTTGGAGACAATACATAAGCATTGGGGATGGAAGGAGTAAGGAATATCCCGCCTATTCCCTGGCAAAGACTGAATTTAAGAAGCTCCATTTGCATAGGAAATTTATTCCTCATAGCTTCTGGCCAGAGTTTCATAGGCCTAAGAAAGTTTTAGATAAATTTAAGTTTCTTCTTTCTTACTCCAAACTCAAGAAGGTCACAGAAGTAGGACTGGGGAATAATACATCATACTTTGTCTAGGACACCACAGGAAAGAATTCATTGGCCTGGAGGATCCTAGTTATTCCAATGTCTCATATAGGGGCTCAGCATCTCATGGGGGAGCTCTTCCTATTTCAGCAGCAGCTTCCTAGAGATTGGTCAGCAGACCTGGGCTTTTTCTTCAGGGTACGGTTTTTATTCTCCTGAGTCTGTCGCCAATCTCCTCTAGACAGTTGTTTGGCACTCTGTGACTCTTGGTCTCTTCATGACCACAGTCCATGGTTGCTCTTTTAGATCAGTTAGTGTTCTCTTTGATTTCTTAAATCTACACTCTTTTCATGTACCTTTTATTTTATTTTATTTGCTTTTTTTGCTGAGGCAATTGAAGTTAAGTGACTTGCCCAGGGTCACACAGCTAGGTACCTTTTATTTTAAACTTAACAGTCATCAACAAATAAAAATATTGCAATTATCAAGGGAAAAGGATTTAGAGGAAACTTCAAACTTCTATTTTGCATAGCAGTGTTTTTAGAAGTACACACATACACAGGAAAGAGTGGCAGAAAAGAGAGGGGGAAGGGAGGGAGGGAAGGAAGGAGAGAGGGAGGGAGAAAAAAAGAGGAAGAGAGACACAGAGAGAGACAGAGAGAAAAAAGGAGAGAGGGAGGAAGAGAGGGAGAGACAGAAGAGAGAGAGAAGAAGAGAAAGAAGAAGGGGGAGGAAGGAAGAGGGAAATGGAGAGGGAGAGGGAGGAAAGAGACATACAGACACAGAGAGAGAGACACACACACATACAAAGAGAGAGACAGACAGACACACAGAGACACACACACATACAAAGACAGACAGACACACAGAGAGAGACACACACACACATACAGCAAGAGAGAGAGAGAGAGAGAGAGGAGAGAGAGAGAGAGAGAGAGAGAGAGAGAGAGAGAGAGAGAGGAGAGAGGGAGAAACAGAAGAGAGAGGGAAGAAGAGAAAGAAGAAGGGGGAGGAAGGGAGAGGGAAACGGAGAGGAAGAGGGAGGAGAGAGGCACACAGAGGGAGAAAGACACACACACACACACACACACAGAAAGAGGGGAGAGGGAGAGGAAAAGAGAGAGGGAGTGGGAAAGGGATAGGGAGAGCCTGTGCTTTGGAAAGCTGGATTGCCTGAATTGCCTCAGGAACTAGAGTAGCAGAAAGTATATAGTTAGCACTTCAGCCATACACCCTCTTCCTTATTCCTTGCTGCTTCTGAGACATGCTGGTAGACCAGCCCCTGTCTTAAGAGGGCAAAAAATGGGTCTGGGATGTTTGTGAAGTCTCTCCAGTACTGTTAGCTGGAATCTGATGATTAAGTCAGGCAAGACTAAGATAAACAATCAGACGATGGGGCATACATTAAACTTCCTTTAAACTCTGACCATTCATAAATCTAGTCCCACTTTAGTCAGCCCAGCAAGTGTGCATCAAGCATTGTAAGGACTTAGGGGTACAAAGAAAGGCAAAAATGACCTCAAATGCAAGGATTATTCATTTCAGTGGAGAAGACATGTAAATAATCAGGTACATACAAATTATATACAAAATAGATGAAGGTAATCTGAATATGAAGGCATTAATAGCTTGGGGGACTGGGAAAAACTCCTTAGAGAAGGTTAGATTCAAAATGAGCCTTAAAGGGAGTTAGGGAAACTAAGAGGCAAAAAAAGCAAGAGAGATCAGAGAAATTTGAGTTTGTCAAGACTACCTAATCTAACATTCTCATTTTATGAAGGGATATGTAGGAACCCAGTCATTCTAGTGGTTTGCAAGGTCTTGTGGATTGTAGTAAGTCAGTTTTTTTTTAAATAAGTAATCATTTATTAAGTGCCTTCTAAATGCTAAGCACTAGGCCTATAAAAAGAGGCAAAAGACAGTTCTGACCTCCAGGAGTTCAGTCTAATAGGACAGAATATAGGATAGAGGCTAGATTTGAACTCAGATATTGTGCTTCTTGATTCAGTCCCTCTTGATCGTACCATGAGCAATAACTAGGGATTTGGGAGAAAAGTCAAGCGAGGGACAGGATAGGTGAATAATCTAGAGGATTTGGCAAGGATTTCTGACTAAAGGGCAGGGTATCCAAGGGAGGATAATGTCCAAAGATCCAAGAAAAAATGGAAGACAATGACTTCAAGAGTTATACAGGGTAACCAAACTGAAAAACATTAACTGGGGGAAGTGATGAAGACAGAGGGTTTTTTGAGCTGGCATCTTTAGTGATATTCAGCCCTACCGTGTAAAAGGGAAGAGAAATGGAATTGGAATCAGATAACCCAGCTTCGAATTCTGGCTTTACTCCTACTAGACCAAGTCACTTGACCTCTCTAGGTTTCCATTTTCTTATCAAAAAGTGAAAAGGTTCGATTAAGATATTAATAAGATCCCTTTCATTTCTAGATCCTATGGTCTTAGTTCCAAGATCCCAGTCTCTTCTATCTTTATTGTTGCAGATTCCAAAAGGTATCACCTCTTACAGGAAGCATCTCCTGATTGCTTCCATCCCTCCCAGTTGTTAATAATCTTTTCACTCTTAAAATGATTTTGTATGTACTTTCTTGTGATCATGTTCCATACTCCAGGTAGAATGTAATCTCTCTGAGTGCAGGGGTTATTTCAGTGTTGTCCTTGTACCAAATGTATCTGTCACAACATAGAGATAAAGACAAAATTTATGATTCCATTGGTATATGGAATTGCCAAGAGCAGGAACTTCCTCTACCAGTGAAAGTCTGTACCTTCACCACAATTTGTACCTTTTAGAAAGCTGCCCAAAGTAATGAGAAGTTATATAATTTGCCAGAGCCCGTGTGGGTCAGAGGTAACACTTGAATCCAGGTCTTCTTGTCTTTACATTCCCTTCTGTGTCCACCACATCACATTGTCTCTTCCTTAGAGCCAATGGGTACATAATTAATTTTTGAAAATTGAATTTAGGTCCAGGAAGCATCCCTTCTACATATTTCAATGTTTGAATAGGAAAACCAGAAAACAAAGATTTCAACAACAAATCATTATACAGCATTTTGTAGTTGAGGTTTACAAAGCACTTTCTAAGTGTTAGCTAAAAGCTAGCTACTTTGTGAATAAACTGGCTACTTATCACCTCTCTTTTACTAATGAAGAAAGCAAGGGAAAGAAAAGTAGATGGGGTAGGAAATATCAGAACCCTGATTGACTATAAAGCCAATATTCATATCATCATCCCTTATTGTTTTTCACATGAGTAATAGATGCAAATGTCTATCAGATCTAAAAGTATTTTGAAAAATATGAAGCACTTCTGAAATGTAAGTTATTTATTATTTATTATTATTATTATTTTTAGCAGGTTCTTTTCCCTAACCTCTTAGCACTGGGGCATAATGCCACTGATTGCTTGCCACAACTGTCCCAGCATGTAAATAAAATCAAGACAGCAAGCATTTATTCTAAGTGCCTCATGCTTAATAAATGCTTGTTGTCTCCACTTGACTCACATAAGTCATGATGCATTTTTCAGATGATTGAAAAAACAACTGAGCAATATGCCAGGCACTGTACTAAGTGCTGGGGATACAGAAAAAGAGCAAAAAGCAGTCTTTGTTCCCAAAGAGTTCACAATCTAATGAGGGAGTTCACAATCTAAAAATGAGAAATGCAGGACACCATTGAGGCAGGTTTTATTATTTATTTATTTTCATTCTATTGAGGCAGGTTTTGACTACTCTGACACTCACACTCTCAATTCAGGGGCCCATATTCTGTTGCAGCTGAAGAACTTCACAAGAAATCTTTAGTTTCCTGAGTTCAGAGCCTGCACTCTGACATTGAAGCTTCTTGTTAGACTTTCTGGTCAAATTTAGCAAGTTTTTCTCAAGAATGATGAAATAGAAATGGAGTAAAGTGCCCTGTAGCCAGCCACCAACCACCAGCCGCCAACACTCTGGGTGAGCTTGGGCCATCATTCTGTATTCATCAAGGACTGCCTTCTGTCTCCAGGTCCTGGAATGTGGATTGAATGCCGGCCATTTTAATAAGAGAAGCAGAAAGTCTTTCTCATCCTTCCAGGAAAGCAATAAAGTTCTTTGCCAGAACCATTTATCCCACTTCTAACCTTCCAAATGATGCTAAACAATGGGAGCCAGGTGGAAGAAAAGATTCCTTCTTATATTATACCATCATTCCTACTGTCCATTCATCTGAGATGACAGAGATAAGACTACTCAAAATATCTATAATTGTTGAGGATGTCAGGGTCTCAAGTGGCTGATTCCCTTGCTCTCTGATGTGTGTTTCTTTTTTAAAATGATTTGATGACTACCCCTTTCTTATTTCTTCTTCTTTTGCTCTTATTTTGGGAACTCTATTGACAACTCATCTCCTTCATGTAAGAATATTTTTTGAAACAAAAAAAAAACCCTCAAACCTTTGTATAAAAAACACAGCATAAACTGGCAAAGTCTGAAAATACATCTCTTTCTGCATTTACTTTGAATTCAACAACTCACGGTCAGAAGGAGGTAGCAAGTTTCACTGGTCCTCTGGAATCATGGGTAGTTATTGCATTTCTAAAACTTAAGTCTTTCTTAGTTGTATTACTTTTGACAATGTTGTTCTTTAATTTGTTGCATTTTTTCTGCTTCAGCTCCCCCCCCTCTCTGTGTTGGTTATACGAGTCCTTTCACCCTGTCTGAGATTATCTCTTTTATTCTTTCTTCTCACATAATAATATTCCATTATACCTATAATTCATAATTGTTCAGTCATTTATCCTATGAGTGGACACTTTGATTACTTGTTTTCCATTAGAGACTCAGATTGTTGGATCCTAGATAATAGTCTACAGGTCAAAATTCAGCATGGACTCTGCACAACATCAGACCACCTTCCTACACCATCACTTCCTCTGATTTTCTGGAATTATGTCTTGAGACTCAGACTACACTTTCCAGTAGCTCCACAGTTTCCCAGCATCACTTAGGACATACTTGACCTTTCCAGGAATACCAAGATAACCCAGATTTTAGTCATGCTTATTACAGATGTTGTTTGTGTAACTCTCTATAAGTCATTCAGCCTCTTAGGCAATTCTGTGATGCAGAGAAAGTGGCAGGAACCCATGCTTAAGAGATATCACCCCATTGTTGTATCTAATCTATCCAATCCTTCTTTTCTTGTAGATTATATGTATTGCATCTGAAAGACAAAGGTAATGGGCATTGGCCCACATAAGGATAGTCTTATTGCTTATATATGTGATATATGGATCTACATCACCACTGGATGCTCAATTGAGCAATTCTAAGTAACTCTTACAAAACCACAAGTTGAAAAAAGGTACCGACCATTTGGTAGAGTTTCTTCAGGCAGTTCTTTACAACAGTAAAACCACAGATTCTATGCCAGAAATATTATTATTGTTAACCAAAAAAAGCTATTGCTGATATTTGCATCACTGAAAATACTAGCAACCCTGTTTCGAGAGGGCTTTGGAAGACTGCCAATGGGTCTACAAGAAGACCTAGTCTCTTTGAGATCAATTCAGTAAGACTTTCCTGATCTGAGTCAATTCCCATAACTTTTGTTCTTTGGATGCAATTCATATAATCCACAAGGAAAGAAATTTTAACTAGATCACCTACAGGGATAGGGGTGATACCACTGAGCGTGTGGTCCTGCCACCCTCTTGACATAAACAATCTATAGTAATTACAACATCATGAAACCATGACTAATGGCAGCCAAATCCACAGACTCAGTAACCAGTAACAGGTGGGAACCATCTGCTTGATCTTGTAATACCTGCTTGTAGGTGAAAGAGTAAGAGGTTGCTCAGCTCCATTGTCCTGAGGGATAGAGCCGTCCAAATGGTGGGTTTACCTTCATGACTCGCAAAACTGATTGCTTGTGCAGTTCATGCTTAGGGGCAACTGAAGGTTTTCAGAGATGTCAGGGAAAGCATGCTAATATCCATGCTGTTTTTCTGCAGTAGGCAGTCAGCCGACAAAAAGGAGCCAAGAGGAGGGATTTGTATTTGCTCATTCCCACCATTAGCTCCAAGAGGAGGAAAGAAGAGGTTAAATGATAAGTCAGATAATTTGTTTTAAAAACTTCCAATTTTCTCATCTCTAAAATGAGATTGATCAAGATTATTCTGAGGTCCATTCAATTCAAGCACAGCTAGGTGGCACAGTGGTTAGAGTAACTGGCCTGGACCCAAGAAGACTCATCTTCCTGAGTTCAAATCTAGTCTTTCACACTTACAAGCTGTATGACACTCAACCCTGCCTGCCTCAGTTTCTTCATCTGTCAAATGAGCTGTAGAAGGAAATTACAAACATTCCAGTATCTCTGCCAAGAAAATCCCAAATGGGATCATGAAAAATCAGATGAAATTAAAAATGATTGGACAACAACTATTTAATTCAACTCTATAAATCTGTTCTTAGTTACCTACAAGTTGCAAAACTTGAAATGTATTTTTCCAGGCATGGGAAATGAGCTGGGAGAATGCACAGAGGCAAAAGGCAAAAGAAGAAGGTTATGATATCAGGGTAAAGTGAGCAGTCCATTACATTTACAAGATTGATCATAGAGAGACACTATGAATAGAAAGAAGACCAGATTGAAATCAGATATTGATGGTGAGCCTTCAATTCCAAACTTCAAAGTCTGTTTTTTTTTCTTAAAAACAAAAGAAAGATACTTACTTAAAGTCCACTTCAGCTCTAACATTTAATGATTCTATAAGATGCATGACCATCATAGGAATAGCAAGATTTCTGTTGGTGGCTGACATTACAGTTAGAGAGATTGAAGTCAGATATTAGGAAGAACTTCTTAGGAATTGAAGAACAAGCAATAGATTTTATTTCCAAGAGAAGCTGGCTCAGTTCTGTGTCAAATAAACAAACCCCTTAAAATCAACTTCTTATTGTTTCTAACCATCTTTCTGATTGTGTTAGACCAAATAAGCATCCTTTCTTGTGTGGCACTTTCCTGAATTATCTGACTTAGATGGCTTAGCAAATGCCCAGTCAATTTAAGAGGACAGGTGTTTTTCCTTAGAGCTTAATGTCAGGGCACTAACAGCAGCTATTCTTTGATGAGGAAAGAAAGAAGGATCTGCTCAAAAGAAAAGGAATGAGCTTTCCTCTCTTCTCCCCTTCATCCCTGTCTTTACTCTCTCTTCTTTCCCTCCCTGTCTGTCTTTTTTTTTGCCTCTGTCCCTCTGTCCTTGTCTTTCTCTGTGTCGCTCTGTGTTTCTAATTCTGTCTCTGTTTTCCATTTTCTTTCTTTTTCTCTGTGTCTAACTCTGTCTTTGTATCTTTCTGTCCTTACTTGTCTTTCTTTTTCTTTCTCTGTCTCTCTTTATATCTATTTATCTCTCTTTTCTATCTCTGTCTTTCTCTCTTTATCCTCATGACAATGGAGTCTGACAAGAGTGTTTCAGTAACCTTGGTGACCTGTATCTGTGCCCATAGGATACATTCAGTGAAGCTGCCAACAGAAAGAAAAATCAGCCACATTCAGAAGCAGCTGCAGTGGTAGGGGCAACAGAGGAGTGTGAGTGTGTGTGTATGTGTGTGTGTGTGTGTGTGTGTGTGTGTGTGTGTGTGTGTGTGTGT